>JANRGW010018907.1:0-46174 GCA_024733675.1 Psilopsiagon aymara | reverse complement strand
CCTGGGCAACCCATTCCAGTGCCTCACCACCCTTACAGTAAAGAATTTCTTCCTCATATCCAGTCTAAACTTCCCCTCTTTAACTTTGAACCCATTACTCCTTGTCCTCTCACATCAACTATGAAGTATTTTAACCATATTCAGCTTTTCCAGAGATAATTTATTAGTGAAGTCCGATACTTAGCAAAGACAGTATGACTATTCCCCATGCATGGGTACATGAGACACAAGTATAGTGAGGTTTGTCCTGGGGGCCAGCAGAGGAACCAGGAACACATTCTTCTGAGTCCAGACCAACATTCTATCCAGTTACTCCCTACACAAAATAATTTGGAAAAAGAGAGCAACTTTCACTCTAGGAATGTGCAGCCATAAGAAGAGAGCTGACATCCCTCAGAAAGAGTGAAAGCTGAACCCTTTAACAAAGATACACACTGGCTTGTTAGTCTATTATCTGACACTTTAAGAATGTCTCAAGAATGTCAAGAAAAAAAATAGAGTTGGTTTTACTTCTCCTTGGACTTGCTGGCCCCAGGCTCTACCAGGCTTTTAAGGTTTTCTCCATAAATGCAAAGTCTAAAAACTTTCAGAAGTGAAAACATACATTCTTTACCTTCTAGAAGAGGTGAGAGTCTCATGTAATTATGACCCCAAAAGGGGTGGCTTTAGAAGACCCAGTAAATGTTGCAGTATCAGAGCAGCACTGCCAGAGGTACCCATGCAGCAGAGGTCTTCACTTTTCACCTACAGGGTTTGAGAAACAGTGTATTACAGCAGCTGCTGAAAGAACACCTAGTGCAGTGTTTAGGTTGTTCAAGGTGTCTTACAATGCATTCATATAATTTCAACAGGAACCTCTTACAATCTCTTACGTGCCAGGACTTTGTGAATAATCTCCTTCAAGAACCAAATGCACGAAGGGAAGGCTGAAGCTCACTTTATCTGCCTGCATAAAATAAAATGCCTGCGCAGGAAACACAAAACAGATCTGAAGACTGTGAACAGATTTGGATGGGGACACAACAGAAGGGAACCTGCTCCAGGCTGGCTGGTCAGAATGAGCACAGTTGTGTCCACCATCTCAGCAGGATGGCTTCCTCCAGAGTTAGTCAACAACATCCCAATTCTTATCTCATTCATTTTCCAGCTAGCATTTTACTCTGCTCCTGAATATGCAGCACAGAAAGGGAAGCTGATTTGCCATGTACCATACACAATTTTTTCCAAGCAGTCAGGTATGCCTAATCAGCAAAAAGCACCTACATTATTTTCAGAAGTTATTAACTGAAATGGAAAGCCAGCATACTGTGATTCCATTACAAAAGAGTTACTGCACTCAGGTGCAGCTGGTATAATAAGTATCAATTGCCTGAGAGAACCTAGCTAGACCAACTACAGCTCTGTCCCACAGCATTCAGACTTGCAGTTCCCCAGTATTTACAGGATTGCCACACATAACCTAGATCTAAACCCATAAAAAGAAGGAGGGGTGCTGATCTTCAAGTTCATCCAGTACTTCATGCAGCTGTGTAAAGCAGAAACACAATGAAAGAGAAATCATATTAATAAGAATATGAAACAACCTGGAGATGTACATTGGTGTTAAAGATGTTCTGCATCTTCCACGATCTGCTTCCTAAAACCAACCAGAGTTGACTCAGAGCTCTCATCAGAATCACTCCTGCTTTATCCAAGTTCTGCAGTTCAGTCTCCAGTAAGTAGCCATCTGCTTTCTCCAAGCCAGGAAAGGTCCATGCTGAGCTGTCAAACTAACTCCTTGAGCATTCTTAAAACAACCTTTCCTGTTAACTTTGTCACGTATTTTACCTCAGAACTTCCTTTCAGTATAAACATAGACAGGCTTTGTTTTCTAAGCCTAAATATTTAACTTCATTAAAATACATTGATGTATATAAAGCACTATAAAGCATTGTGCACTGATGCACACAGTCAAAGTGTCCTTAAAATAAACAAAAAAAGTCTTCCAAGCCCAGCAAATACCAGTCCCCCTCATGCAGCTGGAACTGTGACTTCAGCCACAAACATACACAGATGCTTCCTTTCATCTTTCAAACACCTTATGGACAAGGCAAGCTTTACAATTCATCTGTCACATTTTACTTTGTAAGGAATACAAAGAAAATGAAGCAAGCAGTAGCAACAAGGTTGGTTAAATGTGAAATTATGAGCATGTCATTCAGATCACACTCTTACAGGGCACTTTCCAAAGGCATTAGGCAGAAGCTACAACACAGCTTGTCATGACAAGATACAATCGAACTCCAAAATACCAAGTCAAAAGTCAGTCAGCCTGAGGAGATCTGAAAATACAGATGTGGGGTGGGCTGACCTTGGCTGGACATCAGGTGCCCACCAAGCTGTTCTATTGCTCCCCTCCTCAGCAGCACAGGAAGGGGTTTGTTTGGAACACAGAAGTATCAAAACTTGGTCACTTTTGGCTCTGGGAGATCTCACTGGAGTCCCTGGGCCTGCTCTCCAAGATTCAGGGGTTTCTCCTTGGGAACACATATGTGCAACTATAACCTGAGAAAGAAAGCAAATCACAGGGTATTCCACAACCAACAGATTCCTCAGTAAGGCTCTGGCAAAGCTTCTTGTAGCCAGAGGAAGTTAGAACACTCAAATCCAGCTTCCTGGAATTGAAAGAAACTCTATCATAGACATTTGATCATAGTATGCATAGAACCACTTTCTTTCCACGACAAATGAGTCCCGAAGCCTTTGAACACAGGTAAGGTCTTTGGTATGTAAAGCCAAAAGCTGCTAAAAAATACAACTGCAAGCAGAGAAAACCATGGCAGTGCCCCAAGATGTTTGACTACCAGTGAGCTTGTTATTTAAAAGTGTCTAGAGAATTCCTGGGGGCACACAATGAAGAACAGACAGAGGCCCAAGACCTGTTTGGTCAAGGAGCACATGGACAACTACATGCACCCTACTGTCATTCTTTGAAAGAGAGCACTGAGCACAGCTAGTAAATGTTAGTGATTTAACCCAGACTTGTGCAGGACTGGCCTATGACTTCTGCACTCTACTACTCTCATACCACATCCCACTACTCCTATGATATACTAGGAGATTTTTCCTCTATCCACTATAACTGAATTACATACTTCTATCATTGCAATGGGTTCATATAGGTATCGCTTCAGGTCAAACACAGTTCTTGTAGCAAAAGGAATAAAGTTGAGGGCTAACTAAGTGAAAAACCTTGCAACAGAGCAGAGAGACAGCAAGAAGAAGTCTATCAGTAATCGAAGATAGAAACACTAAAGCATTCACACAGCCCCAGTGAGGCAAGAAGAGGGCAGGACCAAAGAAAAAACTCATTTGTTTGTGGACTACGATGACAGGAGGAACCAAAAGGTTATTCAGCCAGGCATCTGGTATAAAACAGGTCACGGCTGAGGAAGCATCTCCTTTATGTCTTCAGCTTAAACTTACACCATCCAGCCTTGGTGCGAAGACAGACAGAAAACCCAGAACTTCATCAGATGCGTTGTTTCAGCTGTAAGCACACACATTTTCAAATCTAAGCCTCATTTCTAACCTAAATTCGTCTGGCTTCAGCTTTCAGCCATTTATTTTTGGAGTTTATTTTAGGCCTTTTTCTGCTGCACTGTCTATAAGTCTCTCTAGAAACTGGTATTTCATTCCAATTCCCCGAAATCTAGACCTTAGGATCATGTCATTTTGTCAACTAATTTATGTCAGTCTCAAGCAGTACACCACAGCAAAATCACGGAACTGCTGGAAGTCTCTCCGCATAGGAAACACTTTTTAAACCTCCTGTTGATAAATCATTGCTGTAACAGCACTGACAACAGAATTCTAGCAGGAGTGAAATTACAGATCTCCAGGGAAAAAAGGCTCGATTTTGCATGGTTTGCGCATTTGCTCTGCTCTTGCGGCACACAACACTTTGCAAGGTTGATCCTAAAAGCTGAATTCAACAAGTTCGGCCGAAGCAACAGAGAGCCAAACCCTACTGTCCCTTCTCTTTGTGTGTAAGCAAGCAAGCTCCCCTCACACTCTTGCCCTCGGACGGGTGCTGTCACTGTCACTCCTTGCTCCTTGTACTCAGCAGCAGGTCTCGACGAGCCTGGCGAGGCTGTCCGCTATCCCCGCGGGCACCGGCACAGCTCCAGCACAGCCGCTCCAACCCCGCGCCCTCGGAGGAGGCTTTATCAGGTTATTGCCGACCGGGAGCGGTACTGAGCAGCCGTCCAGCAGTTGGGGCTCAAGGGTCGGGCGCGGCCGCGGGGCAATCGGAGCCACCCGCCCCGGGGGGAGGCCGCCGAGGGCCCGGCCCCTGCGTGGCAAGCGGGGCCCGGCGTGTCCCACCCCCGGCCTTGACGCCAGCGCGCTAATGAAATGCTAATGCCGGGGCGCAGAGCCGGGCGCTGCCCGCGCCAATAAAACCCGGCGCGGCGCGGGGGCCCTGCCCGCCGCCAGCCCGCCGCCATGCAGAGCGCGACCCCCGCCGCCCCGCCGGCTCTGCACCTCCTCACCTCCTACTTCATCGACAGCATCCTGGGCTCGGGCCGGCACGGTGAGGGACGGCGGGGCTGGCGGCGGGCCCGGCGGGGCACTCCCCGCTCTCGCCCCGGTAACTCCCCGCTTCTCTCCCCTCAGGCGAGGAGCGCCCGGCGGAGGAGCCGGTGGGGACGGGGCGGGGGGGGCGCCCGGCCGGCGCGGAGGCGGCAGCGGGCGGCGAGACGCCGGGTCCGGCCAAGAGGAAGCAGCGGCGGTACCGCACCACGTTCAGCACCTTCCAGCTGGAGGAGCTGGAGCGCGCCTTCCGCAAGTCCCACTACCCCGACGTGTTCACCAGGTAGCGGTCGCCGGCGGGAGCGGGCGGGAGGACGGGAGGGGCCGTGCCGAGGCAGCGCGGCGGCTAACGGTGTGCTGCCCCCGCAGAGAGGAGCTGGCTGTGCGGCTGGACCTGACGGAAGCCCGAGTGCAGGTGAGTGCCGGGGCGCGGGGCCGCCAGAGCCGGGGACCCCCGCCCTACCCGCGGGGGCTCGGTCCAGGTTTCGGACCAACCCCCCGAGGGCTTCTCATCTCCAGCCCTCGGCTGGGAGAGAAGTTAATGGGGGGGGGGGAATGCCGCTTGCCGCCCGTTTCGGTTAGTTCCTAAAGGACGGAGAAATGGACGAGTTACCTCAGCGACGGGCAAACAAACAGCGACTTAGAAACACTCCCAGCTTGCACTTCACACTCGCATCTGCTGCCGCCTTCGGGGGTCTAAAGGCAGGTGCTGCCTCCTGAGTTTTGAGATGATAAAAACAGTACCAAAAAAAAAAACCCACGACAGAAAAAACAGCTGTTTTACAGCATGTGAGGAGTTCTGGGGGGCATCCCAGTTTTTACCTGGGCTTCAGGGAAGCTTACAGCTTTTTCTTGCTCTGACTTACCTCAGTACAACAGTCATGCTTCTATATGACTGGTTAAAACAAATGTAAGATTAATCTGACATCCATATGACAGTCAGGCACTGCCCAGGAGAATTTTATGGCCCAGCTGGGCTGTAATAATAGCAACGCCTGTAGGATTTCACCACACAGAAACAGACACTGCTCATCTCATAGCCTGCAGCTTTCTTAAACTAGGAATGCACTTTGTGGCTTTTGCTGGCTCCAAGCCTCCCACATGAGAGGTGTTGTTAAGAAACGGTTTCTTTAGATCCATCTCCTGTACAAGCTAGAAATCCCTTTTTATGCAGAAACAGTGACTTTTGTTACATTGTTTCAAAAGGTGTGAAGGCTTTCAAAGCATTTTTAAGCTCAAAATGACAATTGTACTAGATTTGTCTTGTGCTGCATGTCAGATACAGACTGAACTGCTGCTCCAGCACAGCTTTAGATGTGTGCACATTGGGGCAAGATAGAAAATGGGCAGTGCTGCTCAGAGTGACAGCTCGCTCACTCCTGCACAGCTTCCCTACTGTTGATGGCAGATTCTTGTTTGTATACAGTCATTTCTCCAGTCACTGAATCTGCAATGGTTCATTCTAGCTAACATCTGCAAAGCTGTGAGATTTTTAATTTCTTATTTTAATATGCACCATCTTCAAAGGGATAAGCAATACCTCAGAACTGACTGGTCCAAGTATACCTAGATGCACTTTTCAGTGCTCTTTTCTGGACTTGGAGAAAATGATGTGCCCTCACCTACCACCAGCAATCGCTAAACTCTGTAGTCACTGAAATACCCCAATATCTGGCAATTACACATGACATTTACCAGTAGAAAGATCATGGGTGAAGAGCCATTAACTCACCTGTTTCTATACTATTCACTCTGTGGGGTACTTGCGCTGTAGTCCATTTGACCCTTGAAGAATGGTGTGGTGATAGATGGCAAAGAGGAACACTTCTAATGAATCATCTGAAAGAAGTGGAAATGTTTAAGTTTAATGGAATCAGGAAGGAGTTAAGAAGTGGAATAGCAGAATGGATGTATCCCCAGTGGATAGAAAGAACAGCAGAGAGTTGTTCCTTGCACCTCCTTACTCCTTGTCAGATCTTAACACAAGTCTCCTCTGCACGAGCGCACTTCACTAGGAGTAAACTTCCAGTGCATGGTGCCTTTGCTGTGTATGTGTTCTTGTCCTGTGATAGATGGGGGACTACTTAGCCTGGAGGCAAGAGGATGCCTGGAACAGCTACTAGATAGATAGTGATGTGCTGTAGTTAACAGGCTATCTTAATTTAATTCTCAAACACTTGCCTCCTGTGCCCATGTTGCTCTGCATGGTGCCCTGTGTGAAATGACTTCCACACCTCTCCCACGGTACCCAGCTAAATCAGCTGATATGAAATGTGGTATCCTTTTATTTACTCCACTTTAAATCCAGGAAACTAATCTTACAAACCCTCCATCAAGCAGTTGAAATAGGGACCAGGCACTGTATTGTCCCTTACTCTTGCATTTTGAGTCTTATGTGAAAATTGAAAAAATAAGACCAAAAAAATTTGCTCATTAACATATTCTCATTTTAGCATAACTTCAAAGAGATCCCCTCCCCCCATTTCCATTACTTGCTTGTATGGAGGAAGGGAGATGGTCGCAAGAATCTTTGTATTTTTCCTTACCTTGGAAAGGGGTGGTCAGAGTCTGAAAACCTTTTCATAACCTGCCATGTTAGGATGCTTTTCAATTGTATTTGCATCTGTTGTTGCCATTCTCCACTTCTCATAATTCATGTTATTAGGATGGGAGAAAAATAAGACCAAGTTAAAGGTTAAAGGAATATTTTCTTAATGTGAGGAGTGAAACATTACTTGGGTATTTCAGTACCCTAAGCTGCATCACTGTTAAAACAGTATCTTATAAATATAACTGATCTTTTTATTATCATTACCAATTACAGCAATTAAATAGGATACATTTTTAAAGACCATTACAACAACAAAGCTGACAAATTTTACACCCTCACCTTTTGCTTTTTAAAAGTCCTAAATCTCATGAGGTACATGTGGTGCTAGTAAGCACAAAAATAACTGGGTAATATTTTGCATACAATTCAAACATGATCGTTTGAATCTCATCTTTGAGTATTAAGTACTGCATTTTTTTCCCAAAGCATTTTACCACTGATATTGTAGTTGTACCATGAAAATCTTAAGACTGGTATAGCAGTATCTGTTATGTTTAGTTTGGTACTTCAGATGTGTCTGAAAATAGAGTAAAGGCAAGTTAAGCCTTTTATAGGAAGCAAAGGAAAACTGCTTAACAAAAGGTTCAGGATGACTAATCTGAATGTTAACAACTCTAATGTACGTGCTAGCTTTTGAAAGCTGTTTGTCATGTCAGTGTAAGGTATGAGGCATGCCTCTCCTCCTTTCATCACTTGCATTGAGGAGTTTGTACCAGTAAGGAAATGAAAGCCAGCTTTTTTTAAAAAGATAATTATTATATATCTATGCTGGTATTTCCTTCCAGTTTGATAAATACAAAATCTTAGAGACGCCTAAATAAGTTTGGTTGTAAACCCAAAATCACCTGTAATATGAAAAACGTTATTTTGTAGTCAAAGCACGTGTTTAAATGATCAAATAGATTTGCTTTAGGACAGTGAAAGCAGAAAAGCAGACATCTCATTTAGTGTTAGGCTTCTTTATGAAGAACAGACTGAAGAACTATGCTAAGATTTAGTAAGGTAATTAATACCTTTGCAGCATTTGTTTTACCCTTTTTAAGAAAGGCTTTATCTGCGCATTTGCAGTGTAAGGCAGTTCACTGCCTTTTTAATTGCATTTTATTTTCATAGAAAACACTAACACCTTTGAGTTGGTGATCTTTGCCTGTGAGATCTCAGCTAAGTTCCACTTATAAATATTTGGGGTTACTTGTTAACAGTAATTTAAATTCATCTGATCACAGTAGTTAATTTTTCTTACCGGACCCATCTTGGACTCATGCAGGCCAAGTGTCTAGTCCTCACCATAATGCAGGCACAGCTGCCTGGTGTTTCACTGATTCAGATGTTCCTTTGTAAGACATCTGATCGCTTAAAGCCTGTGGTTGCTGAAGAAATGGCCAAAGAATGAGTCAGAGCAGTCAAGAATTTTAAGTACCAACTTCAAAATGTTGAAGTTCTGACTGTTCTTCTATGGGCACCTCCTTCTGCCAACTGCCTGTACAGTTAGTGACACAGCTCCGTGTTTCGGACATAACCCAAGGGTGTGAATCCCTTTTCCAGCAGCACAGAAGCTTCCCTGTGTAAAGATAATATATGCAGTGAAAGGACTAGATTTGTAATTCTTCAGCTGGCTCCCTAGAGCCCCGTAGCAAGTACTTTGAAAGAGTAAATTGTTACTGACATACACAGGAACAACATCAAACTCAGGGTAGCAAGGCTGTGGCACACTGCAGGCTTCTGGTTTGGGTATCAACCCTCTGGTGTGGACAGTTTCCTTCCATTATACAATTAATATTATCTAAGCATCTGAAGGTAAGTCATGTTGCTGGACATGGGTATAAGGCATGTCTGAGATTAAAGCAAGCAGTGAAGCTGGGAATCCCTAAAACCTGGTTTTTAGATGTCATGTAATAGAAATTTAAAACTATTTGAAAACATTTTTTGACTAAAATACAACTGCAGATACAAAAATGCAATTACTAAAGAAAACGGATCTGTAAAACTTCTATATCCAAAGGTTTTGTCATAACACATATTTCTATAGAATTTTACTATTTCAGAAATATTAGTACCAAAGGAATAGCTTGTTTAGCATATGTTGTAATTATTTGCAGACTTGAATTTTTTACGATTTCATTATTTCAGTTGAGACTAGTGACTTTGCTAGATTCTTACCTGCATTATGTGCTAAAAGACCTTCATGTTTGAAGTTTACCTTCATAGTAAATCAGACGTAAATGTCAAAGTCATAATTCTGTACAGGACAGAAGTTGGTCTTCCCAATGACTCATGTTCCTTGGGCTACCACTCTACTTAATACTGAATCCTGATTAGTGCATTCAGGTATTATACATAGAATGTGCTTGAAAGCAGCTCACAATTTCAACCATAGTTGTATACAGGACTGTTGAATGAGATTACGTGCCACAGCTAATGCCTTTCTTCCAAATCCAGATCCAGCTCAGAATCCACCTTCAATGGCCTCGACTACAGAAGGGGCCAGAAGAGCTGAGCAGCTGAATACATTTGGGTGTTGAGCGTTCAAGCTCAGCAACATCCACTTCTAAACATTCTTGGTCTACGTCCTCAAATCTCTTGTTTTAGAGCTAATACTCTTCACTCCTCTCTGCTACCATCATGGGTCTGAAAGGTTCTGCTCAGTGAATACTAAAGAATAGATGTGAAGAGTCAGTTTTCTGTAGATTCAATTGATCAGCATCTTGAAAATATGTTTAATGAGCTAAAACGACAAGCAGTCAGGCTTGAAGAGGCAACATATTCGAGCTTAATACGTAAAACCAGTACTAACTAAAACCCCTTTAGGAACAGCTTGATACCCTTGTCTAATGGTGCTTAACTAGTTTTTCTAGTTTAGTATTAGCTTTCACTGCAATTCAGATAATCACTTTCCTGTAACTATATGCTGTTTGCATTCATGGTAGATAACAAAAGCTTCTCATTTTACTTTTGAATCCTCTGTATAAAAATGTTCAGCTATCACAATAAAAAGCACACACCATATATCTGGTGTAGTTACTCTTACAGTCATGATTAAGCTGCGTCCTGAGGCGTCTGTACAGAAGTAGCCACCTCTTGAATGGTATTGTTGAAATTTTAATTTTCAATAGTTTATGAAAGGAAGAATGGTAATTTTTAATAACTGATCGTGAGTTCTCGGGTGACAGGTCTGTGTATTACAATGGCTTTAAAATATATGGGACTATTCTGTCAGAGCTAAAGTGTACTCAGATTTACCATATTTATTACTTCTTACTTCTTAGTAAATCCACTGAGAATTTATAAATGGATCTTTCATATTAAAGAAGTGCTTTTTGGTTTAACAGTAATTATTTTGCTGCCTCTGTCACTGCATGCAGTAGTAGCTGGTGAGACAAACTGCAGAGTAAGTTGAGCTAATGCCTTTATAATTTCTTACTGAAGGTCTGGTTCCAAAACAGAAGGGCAAAGTGGAGGAAACGTGAAAAAAATGAAATTCTGGGGACTGTTCCAGGAATCTCCGTAACGCACCCACTTGGTCTATTTTTGGATGTTCCACTGAGTCATTCTCCCCTCCTAGATCACACGTGGAGGTCAATGCCTCTTTCAACACTGGCTATGCCATCTGTGTCTCCAGCCTTTAGTCCTTCAACCTTAGGGCCATTTGGCCTCAGCAGCCTTACCTGGACTTCTTTCTTCAGAAATCCTATTTTAAATCCACATTTTGGAAGGTATAGAATTTTCTTTTCTAAATCTCAAAACTGTTCAAAATTGCTGCATTTTTATTAGTTTGATACATGTATTCAATAAATATGCTCCCACAGATAAACTTACTAAAATGGGTTTAGTTCTTGCGTAGAATCAGATTAGAAATAGTAAGATTTAGTTTAAGTCATGCTAGTAAAAACTTACCATGTTATTCCTCTTTGAAAAAGAACTGTGCATGCTTACTGAAATTTTGGGCTCATTGAACTTTGGTCTTCACTTAGATTGCTGTAATGTAGATGGCTCCAGCTCCATCCTTACCTCACAGACTGATCCAGATTACACATCATGAAGATGTGACTGCAGACAGAGTGATTTTACAGAATAAAGGTGTTAGACATTTCTTCTCAGGAGATCTGAGGCCTGGCTACAAATGCGAGTGACACAGCTCTAGAGATAGAGAGGAGATCTTCCCAATTTTTACTAAAAGCCAGTCCTTTTCCCTGCATGTTGATATGTTCTCTAACACACAGAACAAGCCCATAGCAAGCCTCCCTTTCTTTCTCTGTAGTTAGACAACTAGAACCTGCTTCTAGGCTTGCTTGCCTGGCAACTTAGACTTTATCAGCGAAATGCTGCTGCTGCTCTAGTGCACCCATAAGAGAGGAAAAAAAGGTTTGTGTGTATGTAACGGGTGTATAGATATAGATAGATAGGTAGATACAAAAAAAAGAGACAGCACTTTCCTCTTGCTGAAATGACAGCCTATATTGTAGTTCCACATTAGCAGACACACAAACGCTGCTTTTCACATGGAATAAACTTGTCTGAACAAACTGGCTGCATAAACAGCCACATAAATTGGCCTTTTTATGAGGTGGTTTACTGGTTTCACAGAACAGGTTGATCTATAGCATCCAAAGTTTGTTTAGAAAGGATTCAGCATTAGGAGTTAAGCAAATAGTTGCTGTTCTAGGTTTCTGCATGCCATGGTGGATAATCTCATTTATTTTAGTTAAAAGTGTTTGGGTTTTTATTGGGGGGAGGATGTTTTGGGGCTTTTTAAGGGCAAGACGCTATACTGCAAAAATAAAGTTAAAATACATTAACAAAATGTACATCTGGAAGAAATCGGAAAGTTTGGCACAATCTTCTCTAATACTTTGGGTGGGGGAAGCTGCAACTCAGTCAGTACTTGTTCTACAAAACAATTCTTAATTTGGATAATATTGACTTCTTTCAAATACAGGTTCCTGAATGCTTTAAATCCTCTCATGACAACAGCTTCAGTACTAATGAAAGCTCCTGGACCCCCATCAGACCCTGCTCTTACTGCCTTCACTGATCCAGCAGCAGTTGAAAGGAAAACGTCAAGCATTGCAGCACTAAGACTCAAAGCGAAAGAACATTCAGCACAAATCCCTCAATTAAACCTCATCTCCAGTCTTACAAACACTAACAAAGAACTTTGTTAGGAGCTCTCCCACAGTCTGCAGCTACGCAGGAGGAAGCGAATGCCTGCTCCCATCAGTAGCTCACAACAGACACACACATTTAAAAAAAAGAAAGAAAACACACACAGAGAGCTGTAGTTCCTCCATTTTCAGTAATGGACTGAAAGGAAATAACCCCACTAAAAATTGGTTTCCTTCGTTACAACATGAAATCAGGTGGTAAAATTGGCTTGTGGCATTTCTAACAGTACAGAAATAGCAGCAGGAACTACGTCATCTTTGTCATTCAGGCTAATGTGAATCTGAAGCTTTGAAATCCCCAAACTCACCAGATGCTAGTCCAAAGGTTCAAAAGTCTTTGTAGTAATAAGCAGTTTTCTAAGCAATTCTTAACTTATTTCTCAGGAGGAACTCTTACATGCAATACTTGAGACGTAAGAATAAGTACACAGTTACTAACTTTGAGACCATGCTTCATGTTGAAGTGCAAATGCCAGTGAAATCTTGCATTTTGGACAGACTTTGCAGGAATAAGATGGGGACTATTTTCAGTCAGGCTTTTGATTCAGAACTAAGTTTGTATAAAGGGTACCTTCAAACTAAAAAACTAATGTTTGCTTTATGTTCAGGGTGACAATGTTTTAATAATTAAAGAAGTTTAACCTTTGTATATGAAAACTGTATCCTGTGAAAGTAGGTTCTCAATGTGCAGTAAATTGTGTGTAGTTATCTGTGTATGTATATATGTATCAATAAGTAGCTCACAGCTGTAAATTGGAGGTTGCTGAATACTTCTAGCATGATTACTGGCACATCTTACCAGAACAGTAAGCTAGCAGATTACTTGTGCATTTCCAGACATTTCATGCTTTGAGTAGATTCAGAATTGAAGTAAAAACTAAACATGAAGTTTTAAACTCTTCCTTGGACTGATGTTAGCACGAGTGAAAACAGAGGCCTTACTGAGCATACGTCTACTGTTCCCCAAACCCCTGTGCTCCCCATCTGGCCTCAGACAGGTCATTTTAAAGTTTCTGCTGAATTTCCCCAAGCAGGGAATGAGACTGAGAACATCTCTCTCATCTCCAGGTCTGATGCTTTAGTGTAAAGCAAGGGTAAGTACTATCCTCCTTTTGCAGCTTACTGGCCTACCTCACAGGGCTGTTGTGAGGACTGATTAAACAAATATAACACTGCAAATGGCAGTTATGCAAGTGCTAATTGTTGCTTAGCAATTACAAAAGCAAGGCCAGCAGCTGACTACACATAAAGATTACCCTTCCCATATCTGTAGCATGGTCCAAGCAAGGGCTCTCTCAAACACATTTACTGAGAAGATTTCATATATTTCAGAACTTCTTTCTCAAGGCAGCTCTGGGACTACTATTAAGACTACACAGATGTTTTCAAAGCTGAAGTTTAAGCACAGAGCCCCAGACACTTAACTGCTGCTTCTGGAGACTCCTCTGAGATTGTACTTAAGTACACAACAGAGAAGGCAGTTTGCTGGATCAGACAGATCAGTTTCCCATTTCCTCTGAAATACTAGTAGTTTTGACTGCTCTAGGGTCATAACCTACTACAAGACTGGAATTATCTGTGGGTTTGTAGACCTCACTGTTGCCACAGGTAGGAAAAGGTGGTGGTTTTTTACTGATAGGAAAAGTAAAGCTTTCTCCCCAGGTTACACCAGGCCTGCTCTGGGGGTCAAGCAGCAGGAGACTAACCAGAACCTCTCACACAAAATTTGTGTTTCTTCCGCAACAGCTATTTGCTTCCATCAATCGACTCTCAGCCCAGGCTGTCAACCGGCAGCACAACACAGTATTTGCCCAAGTGCCGAGTTTGTTTCAAATTAACCTTTTAAGTAGGTTAATGGCTTGAAAACTAATTATACAATTCTTGTTCTGTGCTGTACAAGCTTCTGTGGCGCCTTCCCTTGCCATCAGTGTCTCTCTCTTGCAATGCAAGGAAGTTCTGCAGGAAAGGAGACTGTGTCACTATTTCATTTAAAGTAGCAGAAACTGTCCTGCATTTGCCATGAGCCACCCGGAAAAGAGCTCTGCAATAAAAATAAAACCTAGGTATTTCTGCCAAATTATATTCCTACGCAAAATCACCAGAAGCATCATGTGAAAAAGAACTGTTGAAGGCTGTTTTAATACACTGCATGAAAAAATAGGTTCTATGTAATTGCCAAAATCATCATCATTAGCAACAGAGATCTCACACGGGGGGTGGGGGTGCTGTGTGTCAAATTTGCAGGCTAAAATTCCCTTAATTTCAGCAGTTACATCACAGATAACTTTTATCTATTCATCAATCAAAGTTTTCTAGTAGCTAAGGACAGAAATCATTTCAGCGACAGCAATTAACACACAGAGGCACTTGCTTGCACTGCAGCTCATGCCACAGCTAGGAACTGCTACCCTTACCCAGCACACACAGCCCCTTGAATGCCTCTCTGGGCTGGCTCCTAAACCTTTGCCAGATGGATTTGGTGTTGCTCTTTCCTAATTCTCCTTACAAGGGGGCACCTTTCCTCCAAGACATGCTCCTCTTCTTGTGAAACCACAGCCAAACACCTCCTTGGTACCATCCCCCTGCCACAGCAAGCTGTGGCCTCAGCTTCTCCAGACACTGCCACACCAAGGCAGGGGCAGTCTCACTTCGGCTCTGTAGCTTCAAGCTACTCCGCTCTACTTGATACATGACAGAATAGCAAAGGTAAGTACATTGCCTATTTTGCTATATCACTGATTAAATAAATAGGAGCTGCCACTGCTGTGACATTTAGGTGGAAGATTGTGTCTGCAATCATTATCATTTCCCAATGGGTACAGGTAGAGAATACAGCTTACTGTTTCATCTGGCTTTAGTCTGAAATGCAGACAGGTTTTCTTCCAGCTGACTTCACTTTTTCCTGCTTTAATGAATTCTTCCAAGAAATTTCCATTCTTTCAATGTGAATTGAAAGGCCAGAGGAGAGCTAATGTGAGAGTTAATTGTATACTGAGAATAAATATGCTGCACAACACTCAAAGTCATCTCAGGAATCAGAGTGTGCCTGCAACCAAAACTCAAGAAGCTTTATATCCTAATTGTTACTATCTTATAAGGAAATAGATGTCAAGGGAAGGTTTACTTATTCAGTCTGTTATAAATAAATAAAGAAGTTTAATTATAACATATTGTGGCCATAGTATTAAAATTGCATTTAAAAAAATGTTGGGGAGCATCCAACTGAAACACCTTCAGCCTAGTTTCATTGCTCTACATGGGTCAACACTCCTGCCATGAACCAAGCAGGGATGTTTTCTTTCCTAGCTTTTCTTAGGACAATGAGGAGAGCACCATCCTGCATTCTGAGCAGGACAGCCATTTTACAAAGAGTTTCTCACACTGAACATGGCAATTATTTCCCCAACGCTTTATCTTGCCTTATGTACTAAATTCTTTAGTCCTAATTTAGACAAAGCCTCCACTGACCTGGATTAAGTTTGTAGGATCTGACCCTGTGCCTCTCTTCTGAATACAGAAGGGCTGCAGCCCAATTCTTCTCTTGGTGATACCAAGATGTTTTCCTGGCATAGGTTTCAACTGCAGCAGGCCTGGAGCCCTAGTTGTTTTACTGGGTTTGCCTGGTTCTCCCAGGAGCAAATATGTGGCAGAGGATTTTCAAGGCAGCATGGTTCTGAATAAACCACAACCCCCCTTCACCTCCTACAGCCACTAGCTCACTGTGGAAAGAAAGAAATAGAAATTAAACCTCTTGACATTATGTCACAATTTTTGAGGTGTTTTGTCCGGAGATTCTGTAGCACATTGGGATCTCTTCAAGAAATGTTCACAAATATTTCTATTGGAGAGCTCACATTTGGCTAAGCTGTCAAGTTTGTTCAGTTTGTTCTCTGCCCCAAGTTAGGTTCTGATAACAGGACATTGGGTAAATTTCCATATTTGCAGTGACATAATATCATCAGAACCTTGACCCCAAAGAAAGAGCGATTTTGTTGGGGGAAAAGAAAGGAGAATAATAGGCCAGGTGTTTGAAGAAAAGACAAAGAAACAAGCACAGTAGGGTGTTCTGACTCACAAATCGGTATTGAGAGAGAAGTATTCATGAAGAAAATTAATTTAAGAAGTATGTAGTTCAGGTTTTGAGCCCATAAGTTCCTTTCAAAAACAGATTAGTGATTAAAAACTTTTTTAGTCTAGCAATCTCTTAAACAATTAACACAGTAATTGGAAAGGGACTACAAATTCAAATCTAGATGGACATAAAAGAGTTTCCCCATAGAGCTTTGCCTTGGTTTTGTGGGTAACTGGCATGCACCTGCCTTTACCATCAGTGGGGTTGAAATACTGAAGAAGTACTCTGAATAGGGATACAAATGCCCCAAACAGTAATGCCATACAAATTACTTAATTCATGTAAAGTAGAAGTAATTGTATTGATTATGAATGTGTGAGTGACTCCTTTATTTCAAGTTACATGAGATGTAAACTACCAGCTTGCAATGGGGTACTCACTGCAAATTTGACAACTGGAGGGTGGGATGTTCCTTTTATTCCTTATTTTGAACAATAAATCCAAACGCACTGCCACAAGGAAATAGAGATGTGCGGCCTTTCATCGAAACCAGGTACATAAGAATTTCTCTGTAAAAATTCTCTTCTCCAGCCAAGTAACAATTTTGCTCCACTTGTTCATCCTGCAAAAGATGTCTGAAATCGAAGGAAAAGGAAGAGAAGGGAGAAACATCCCCAAAGTTCACGTTTTTCCCCAAGGCAGAACTTTCTTTTCTTTTTGTTGTTACTGAGATCTTTAACACTTGTTCATTTTCAACCCTGTCATTAAATGCCATGGATCACAGTTAGACACAGCCTACACTGCCAAAAGAAAATAAGAGACAAAAAAAGAGAGAGAAACAGGGGGCTTGTGCGTGGTGGATCCCTGCTATTGCAATTGTACTTACCTGTAAATGCTTGAGCTGTGGCTTCCCAGGAAGCTGTATGAACAGAAGACTGACAGGAAGAAGCCTGTGATGCTATGCATGCCTCCTGTACTTCACTTACCGAGCTATACAACCACCCAAACGGCACACAGAATGCAATCACGGAGAGGACATTTCTACAGACCCTATATTCAAACAGCTCTGCCTATGGATTACAAAGAAACCAAGCTAGTCGGTTGTGTTTCAGTCCGCACTGATGGACACGAAACCAGCGCCGCTCCTCTGCCGCCCCACGGCTGCGGTCTCCTCAGGCACACCGGCTCCCCTGCGCCCTGCAGCGCCTCCTCCCTTCCCCGGCTCGCCCCTCGGTGTCCCGGGGCTGTTCCTCGCACGTCTCTGCTCACTCCCGGCTCCGCACTGCCCTTTCCTAACCTCACGCTCCCGAAGCTCCCGCTGTGGGGTGTTGGAAGCGGCGGGAGTCGGCTGTGCCCGGCCCGGGGCACCCCCGCAGCTGCCTCACCGGGCCCTGCAACCTTGCTAGCAGCCGTGAGTGCTTGGCAAGGGACGTGTCATAGGCTCACCCTCACACCAGGTACTTCCCCGCTGCTTAACAAACACCAGGCTTTAACTATGGCCACACTTACTCTAACTAAGGTATGGACTTCCCTTTATCTATATATATGCCCTGTTTGTTCGCTGCCTGTGCAGTGCCTCCAGGTGTGGGTGCTGTCCTTGACACCCCTCCTAAGGTACAGGGCTTTCCTTGCTGCAGACAAAGGAGCCGCAGCACGAAGCACCTAACACACTTCTTCACCATAGCGGCAGCGCACCCGAGCCACTTGTGTTCTCTTCAGCCCTCGGCCATGCTGTCCCCCACACCCTAAGTATCCGGAATGCTACAAAATGTGAGGTTAACTCCCGAGGACTGAAGATGTCCAGCCAAGCAGCACGTCAAGGCACAATTCCTGCAAGGAACATAACATCCTTAACTAACTTCATTTCTTGACTGCAGCAACGTTTCCTACATTTCAGGTGGAGAACTGCTCTATGATGGCTGGTGGGAAGTCACTGAAGATTGGGAAGAGCCTGCAAAGCCACTCTGGTGGAGCAGCAAAACTTCAACATTAAAATAAACATGGAATGGGGGATTCTTATTTGTTCGTTTGGGGCTTCTCTTATTTTTATTTTAGAAAACCGACCTTCTCAGTAATGACCTGCAGAAAAACTGGGACAAAATACCTGATGTAGCTGTTACAGATAACAACTTGAGTCTGGTGTGAGCAGCATAGTGACATTATTGTGAACTAAAGCAGAAGCAGACAAGACAGTTTGAATTACAGTTTCATCTGGTTCAAAAGGGTTGCTAGTAAAATGTATTTAGGTGATCTGCTAAAGAAAAGAATACATTGCATTTTGTAAGTACCCAGTCACAGCTAGAGATTGTGACAAAAGTTGACTTTCACACGCAATTAAACAGAATAATTTCAGTTTTCTAGTTTCATAGAAGCTGATCCACAGAATGCCCTATCTCCAGGGTTATTTTGTACTGATAAAAAATCACGGGATTAATGTTTGTGAAAGAAGACAAGAAAGGACAGCATTATTATAGCTTTATTTTCTCTATATATCTCAAAGTAAAGATAGGAAGAGAAGTGAAGCAGGCTGCAATGTTAATGTATGAGAACAGCCTGGAGACACTCTCATCAGGGAGTTATCAGAACATCTAAGTCTTACCTCTGTTCGTGCTCTCTCAAACTGAACTAGCAGAGAAGTTGCTGACTGCAGCGATAAAGTTGTCAGTTGATGTTTTAGCAGTAGTACTGTTCACCTTCTTTGTACAGAGCTGAGCAAAGAGAGAGCAGAGTGAGGGGGCTACATTTGGAGGATGGGAGAACAGATGGAAGAGATTCACACTCAGTTCCCAGGTCCACAGCAGGGTTTCTGGTTTGGGATTGTGGCGAGTGCACTGCTCTGAGGCCAGCCCTAGATGTAAAACAAATATCCCCCCCCAAGCAAAGTGGATGGCAACTGCTAAGGACTGCCAAGACACAGCCTTGAAGACAATGCAAGAGCAGATCCAGGCATTACCAGAGCACACACACAAACTTCTCAATTTTAAAAAGAACTCAATCTGCATTTCAATTTCTTACCCCAAGTCCGAGAGAAGGCAGGAAATAACCTCATTTATTATTGTTTCCAGCAAATAAAGCCATCACTAAGACTCTTACAGGATTTTACCTCATGAAGATGCCATTTCAAGAACAGTTATTCTTGAAGGCATTTAAGGCAAAAATATATGCCTATTGTGAATTCAAATGATGAAATTATTCGCAGCCTCAACAATGAAGCAGTGTTGCTTGTGGAAGAACACTTTGATTGAGTTAAAACTTAAACAAGGGAAGTTTGGATTGGATATGAGGAAGAAATTCTTTACCGTAAGGGTGGTGAGGCACTGGAATGGGTTGCCCAGGGAAGTTGTGAATGCTCCATCACTGGTGGTGTTCAAGGCTGGGTTGGACAGAGCCTTGGCTGGCATGGTTTACTGGGAGGTGTCCCTGCCCATGGCACGGGGGTTGGAATTAGATGATCTTAAGGTCCTTTCCAACCCTAACTATTCTATGATTCTATCAGAGAAATAAAAACCAGTGCAGGCCATTCAGATGTCTGTACAAATCCAGTCCTGTGTGACTTAGACATGCATATCTAAGGGTAACATACCTGACAATGAAAGGAAGGTTTGATTATTGTAGCAAATCTAAAAGCACCCTGAAAATCCTCACTTTTACTACTTAAAAACTCACATTGGCACCCTGCATTTCACTAGGTGGTCTCCAATTCGCTGTTAAATCTTCTCAATAAAACCGTGCTTTTTGTGGCAAGCCCCTGTACTCTAGTAATGATTTTAAAAGAAGACGTTTCTAGACTGGAAAACAAACAGAAGAACAAGAAAAGCAAGAAAACATCTAGATCCATGCATACCAGGCAACAATGCTCTCAGCACCCTGCTTAATAAGAGCCAGGGATCACTTTAGAGTTAAACCAGATCAATCTGTCAGTGAGAGGCACAAGAAAAGATCTAACCCTACTGAACCATGTCTGCTCTCACTGATACATACTGTTACCAGTACAAAGTTTAGAGACATCAATAGCTACTTCCTTACTTGTAGTAGCCAGAAAGGGTTTGAGATATTCATCCAGTTTTAGAAATTACTATCCACTGTAAATATCTGTTTTCCCCTTGTGCCAGGAGGCCAAGCCATGCTAGACAACGCAGAACATCACTCTTCACTTCCAGAGCTTGCTGCTGTTATTTGGGGGTTCTGGTTGTTTCAATTTATTATTAATCAGTTACATTATGCCTTGCAAAATGTACCTCTGTAAGTTATTTTCATAACACAGCTCAACTGAAATCGTGGCTGCACGATAACAATAAAACAAGCCTACAAAGTTACAGAGAGATAATACCTACATTACTTACAGGGAAGAAGGACGGCGATTGTAATAGCAGAACACTGTTTCTTCTCTCCCTTTAAAGGTTAAAGGGTGTTACATACAGACCTTGCAGTCTGGCAGCTATACATCAAAACAGACAGAAAATACTCTGTTCTCTGCTACTATTTCTATATGGAAAGGTCTCATACGCAATGCAATGGATTCACAGCAGGTCCTTAGAAAACACTGTACCTTTAGCACCTTTGAGTAAACAGGGGACTTCAGAAGGAGAAAAATGAATACAACAAGCAATCCAAACAAATTTTAAAATAATTTCACGAATGGTTTCCCTTTCAGTAGGATAAAAAACTATGGCTACTCTCTAAACCACTCAACTGATAGCTGACTTATTAGACAAAAATTAGTGTCCATTCAACCATGAAGAAGACAAGCCATTATACGCTGAGAGAGATCAAACTGACATCAGCTACTGTACATCTTGACACTTACTACATAATCAAAGCAAACTTTGCTATATGCGACTGATCTAATGTACCTGTCAGTTATCACCATCTCTGCTCAGATGAGTTTGTGTGTCACCCATATGCATGGGACAAAACAAATAAATAAATTGCAATGTTCTCTCTTCAAGCTGCTTACACAGTAAGAGGAGAGTGCTTAGTATTCTGTAATGGAGTTAGGAGTAATTTACTGAGAGATAATTTCTTTTGGACCTAAAATCTCCTGCCTCCCGTAGAGCAGACAAATAGAACTATCTAACAGGAAATGGGGCATGATAATATTGCTCTTTAAATAGAACTAACAAAATGGAAATACAATAGGCATTACAAAATATACAGCTAACGGTTATCAAAACCTTGAATGTTTTTATAGTTATTTACTGCAAGAGATTGTATTAGCTGTTCCAGCCCACTTTTATACAAGAAAAGTTTAACTTTTTTTTTTTAAAACACTTAAAAAAAAGTTAAGTCTCTGAAGGAGTCATCTTGGGTACCTGGAGAAATTGAGTATAAGGAGGAAAAACCGCATTATTGGTGAAATAACAAAGATTCATCCCCAACAGTGGTGCACACAATGGACTACAGCAGTAATAGCACTGATGGTTTACTCATCTAGGACTAACCATCCTGGATGCCTCTGCCCATGGCAGGGGGGTTGGAACTAGATGATCTTAAGGTCCTTTCCAACTCTAACTATTCTATGATTCTATCTGAACAGAGGTGCAGCAGGGTGCAGAGGCTGGGACGCTCGCCTGGGACTTGAAAGACTAATTCTATTCCTGACTCTGTCCCTGTAGCTCCACAAACATTCCACTGTTTTGCCACGCTTTGCCCTGTCTGCAGAGCACAGGAGAGGAGCAACACTCGCCCTGCTACTTTACAGCAGCACCAGGATCCCGAGCTCAGCACTGCCATAGTGCAATCCCTGACATAAGTCTTTTCAGAAGTGATTGCCTGGGCTCCCTCTCAACTTGCAGAGCTGATTTTTCCTGGCAAAGCCAGGAAGGGCCATGTCAGCAGAAGCAGTGGAATCAAGACTCGAGGAATGCTTCTCACAGCACTGTCACCTATATATATCATCCCTTCTCTGCTGCTCTGTGTAAAATAATCACAGATTTCAGACAGCAGTAAGCTCTGTCATGGCACTGCAAATTTGATTCCTAATGAGAACTAGGCAGTAGACATCCATACTGTAACAGAAGTCTTTTTTCTGTCCTGTTCTCCCCCCCCACACACACCTTTTTCTTTAAGCCATACTTCCAGCACCAGTTCCTGAACTTCAAAAGGAACAAAACAAGTCTGGACAACTGGGAAATTCACCATGGCTCCTTGCTTAGAGTGATGCTGTGATTAGGATTCTTCCTCATAAGAACTTGTCAGCTCTGCTCCAGATTGCCAAACACAACCCTTCAGCACAGCACACCCCTGCCCCTTGCTTACAGCCCCAAACACAGTAACCAAAGTCTTACTGGACAATTAAATTTGTCAAGCTGATTTTTAGGAGTAATTTTACCTTTTTTTCTGCTTGATACATATAAATTCCTTTCATTGTATACCTTCTTGATTGCATCACTATACCAAAATCATCTTGGTTCTGCCTTCTTTTTTGTCTTTTTCTGGGCCTGCTGATACTTCCCTAGCCTGAAAATATAAATTATCCAGGAACAAAACTGTCACCGTAGTAAAAAGTAAAGTGACTGTAGCCACTCAAACCCAGCTCCGCCCTGCAGCCTAGGGTCCAGTTGAATCTCCAGCCACCAAGAATGCTGCTTTATAACAACATGTTCAGGGCACTCTGTGCTGAGCTCCTTTCCAGCGCATCTCTTTCGTCCTTTTGGTCAGTGTCACTTCCTTCTCAAGGAGTTTTTTCAGTACAACAAAATATTTATCAATGCTGGATTCTCTGTGAAGCAGAAGAGGTGGGAAGATTCTCTTCAGTGGAAGATTACCTTAAATATTCCACTTTTCCAAGTAATTCTGTGAATACAGGGAAGAAATACATAACTTAAACACAAGGAGTTACTGACCCAGAAGTGATTAGCATTAGTGTAAAGCTTTCAGACCCTTTTTCATCTTATTGATTCTAAGCAGAATAAATCCGTAAATGATAATAGGGCTCAATTTAAATTACCTACAGCAAGTGCTGCTTTTCAGCTCTCGTCAGACAATCATGCTGTTCAATCAGCTCCATTCTGCATGTACAAAGCAAATTAATGTGTATAAAACAGTCATAACTCAGGCCAGTTTTCAACAGAAGAATCTTTTATGTAGCACAATACTGCCTTTTATGGACATGCTTTTAATTGAACCTATACTGTTATATCCATATTCTACCTAATTGTAGCAGAAAATACATACATCTTTCAAAGTACCATACCTTCCCATTTGTGAAGTTTCCAGAAACTTTAGCAGGGTAGAGAATGAGGTTCTCAGTTAAGCCCAGATTTGTTTATAATCACTAATGGGCATGAGAAGACACTTTTGAGCCCATCACAGCCAAGCAGCATCTCAAGGATGATTACATGAGCACACTGAATTGTTCAGGCTGGTTCCTCACTCCTTGAAGCTGATCTGTGAACCTGCCTCTCAAAGTCAGAAGACACCACAGCATGTGACATTGAGAGGGAAGCCTCCGGTCTGGAAGAGTTGTTTAAGCAACTGGTTTCTGTTTCAAAAAGGGATCTTTAGTGTGTCTTTCTTTCTTAACTTGTGCTGTTCATTTTAGCAGGGAACAGGCAAGTCCAAGGAAGCCAGGACACTACTTTAAAGGGTGAACTCCTGGAACAACAGAAGCAGCAATGGCAGGAAGCAAAGAATTAAAGGCGAACTCTGGCAAATACTTCTGTATCAATCCAAGATAATTGCCAGTGGGAATACCTTTGCATGGTCAGCGATGCTGGGTTAGGGGAGGTTACTTGCCCTTGTTGCTGCCATTTCAACCAGGATGTCTTAAAAAGAACTGGTGGGGGATTCCACAGAGATTAAGGTAAAGGAAAGAGCACAGGCTGTTTATTTCCATTTTGACACTGCCAAGCCCAGACCTTGCTGCACGTAAGAAAAATCCTGTTGACAACTTCTCATTACGTCTGCAATAAAGCCTCAAGCTAAGACAGCAGCACATACTCTTCTTTAAGAACACACATACCGTACCATGGTTACCAGTAGCAAAGAGCAAATAAACCCAAGGCTAAAATCAACTACACCACTGGCATCCATTTTAACATGGGTAGAACTCCACCTGAAGGATGGACATTGACAATTAGTCAATTTTATTGCCAGGCTCCTGTGACAGGCCCGCTTTCCATTGACACTATGCGTGGGGATCCTATCTATCATTTTGCTTCAGACATTCTTCCTATTAAGTCACCCCAAACATAGATTAAGGTGAATTACATGAATGCAGCCGCTCTTACATGCACACAGACACAGCCAGCAGCTGGGAGCACCAGACAGAAAGGCGTCCTTTGGCAGTAGGCAAATATTCCTCCTGATCAACACCTATATAAAAGAAATCTGTAGTGTGATTCAGCTCCACTTCTGGCTGT
Source organism: Psilopsiagon aymara (assembly GCA_024733675.1). NCBI lineage: Eukaryota > Metazoa > Chordata > Aves > Psittaciformes > Psittacidae > Psilopsiagon > Psilopsiagon aymara. The sequence goes on along the minus strand of JANRGW010018907.1, from coordinate 21,394 downwards.
ACAAACACACTTGCCTGGCATTCAGGTGAACAGCTGAAATGCGCTAACCACTGATCCTACTTGGTGCAACAGCCCTCCACATGAGTGACCTTCTCTTCCTCTTTCTTTCCTTTTCCTTTCTCGAGGAGTTTGTCAGGCACTGCAATTAAAGCTCTGTGAGCACTAGTGGAGATAAAGTAAATAGATGTTTAATCTCTCTGGGGAAATATTTAAGAAGTGTACCGAGATGTATTTACTGAAGATTTCACTAATTCAAATAAATCAACGTAAAATTACAGACTAGATGGCTACCGACAGTTTTCTCAAAGCCCTTCCATTCAAAAAAAGCAAATTAAAACTGGTAAGTTAATTTGTCCTTTGCTTTCTGTCTGGGAGCAGAGCTGACATTGATGTTGTGGTGGAAGACATTAGTATTTAACTACTTGAAGAAATTCACATTACCACGGTGCCCTTTTAAATTGCCGTACTTATGTTCGCCACATAAGTTGCTATTAGCAACTGTAAAAAACCAAACCCAAGCCCCTTATATTACTGTCTTGAACACAGCAATGATTTATTGTACTAAATTCTTTGGAGCTTTCTTCACTCAATGGACGAAATAAAATTAAAATGCTATCCCTAAAAAAGAACTATTTCTTCCAAAGTGTATGTATTATTCGCTGTAAAAACAGACTTTAAAAACTAATGTTGCTGACAAGTAATCTCCAAGTTTCATATCATGAAGTAAAACAGGTCCTTGTGAGAATATGGACTTGCCCCTTAAACATCACTTTTCAACTTCAAGCTAAATTAAAGTACATTGCTAAAATCCTTACATTGAAGAGATTTGGGGTTCTCTGAAGCATGTGACAATTCCTATTTGCCCTCCAACACTGTATTTCTTTTTCTATATCACGTTTCCAAATTTGTATTGCCATGAAGCTCTAAAGGAGTTGGGTTTAGAGGCTCTATATTTAAAGATAAAGCAAACAGTTTATCTAGGACAGATCAAACACTTAAGATAAGCTGCCACTAAATATTTAAGAGTGTTTATTGAAGACTGAGTCTACCTGATGCATAAAACAAAAGAACTTTTAAAATATCTACTTTACTAAATGGAAAAACACATCCCACATTCAGATTTGGTGACAGAGCTTTCCATTCAGTTAAACAATGGACTACATAAATACCAAGCGGAGTATTTGTTCCTGAAACAGTTACACTCATCTTTAACAACACTGAGTGACAACAGGGCTCAAAAAAACCTAATGAAGAAAAGCAACATGCCAATAGATCCTCATTTACCAAACTCATTACACAAGATCAAATTAACAACTCAAATGAAGAAGAAACGGTCCAATCTGGTAGTACTAAAGAAGGAATAGATACATAATTAAGTCACAAATACGACTGAGGGTCCTGCTCCTGTTCTGCTCAACATGTGGCAGGATCCTGGTTAGCTCACAGCATTGTCAGATTTCCCATCTATGAACTGGGCAATAACAGCTCCCCAGCTTGCAAGAACAAACCAGGATCAAACAGCTTTGGTACTTGATGTATGCAACATAACTACACCCACCTAAACCTATTTAAGCAACACAAGATTAACAAAAGCTTCAAAGAATGGAGTTCTTTGACTGATGTCATTAAGAAATGCTTATCTCACTGCCAATTTATATCTAAAAATCTAACTAGTCTCAGAACTTCCCTTTATGAAGTTTACAGTTTATTGCCCTGCACCAGCACAAAGACAGAAGCCCTTGCACATGTTCCATCAATGTCTCCAATATCAATAATAAAAAAATGGGCTGCAATATCAATAATATTCTTTATAATATTTTAGTCAGTGAGACAGAGCTCTTTAATAAATACGCATGGGTAAGGAACAAGGTAACGGTGACAAGAGGAGAAGTTGGCTCTGAATCACAGGATGTTGCTCCCATCATGCGCATCTAGCTAGGTGAGCCTATCAGTTTGGAAGAGATAAACACACATCACTGGAGACACGTGGTTAAATCTGCCTTCAGATAAGGGCTGAAATGTTGCTGAAGTGGGGCATTCACATCTGGCTTTAAAGCATCAAATCCAACTTGTATGGAGATAAACAGGGACCAAAACTCCTTCTTTCCCACAACCACTCTTACCTAGACCATCTTCAAAAATATTTATTTTGGTTTAATTTAAACACTACAGCAGACCTCAGATTTTTCTTAACTTTTAGTTATTTGTCTGGCAGTACTGAAAAAAAAATTATATCTGTCTAGATTACCAGATCTTCCTGCTTTAGTGAATATTTGTCTCAGCAGAAAAGATCCCAGATTTCCATGCTTTTCTGTTTGTAAAAACTGATGTTTTCTTCTGGAACAGAGAACTTAGACTCAGTTCAGTCATTACATTCATTTTTCTAATGCATTCCAGGTCTCTGGAGACAGGTGGTTCAGCATAAAGAGAGACAAATATAGCTGCTTCTCCATGGAGCATTCTGTTTCCTCAGGCTTCCAAATCCAAATTAAGTAGTTAATGATTTATGTATACACTGAGCATTAGCATCTTTGTGCCACCTTAGTCATCAGAACACAAGTGGCTCTAAAGAGGCTTTAGTCAAACAAATGAATATTGGGTTGAATGATTCAGCTTACTTCATGCAAACAGTTCCAGCACGTTCACATTGATCATCACTAAACTGCACAGAGGCAGGCAGTCTCAGTTGTAAAGTTAAATAGAAAACCCCAACACTGCCACAGAAGCAGCAACGAGTCCTTGACTCTTTTTAAAACTCAAGTTTTATCTCACTGCTTATGCCTTCTCCACACGTATTATCCAAGGTTGCAAGCATTCACTTGTAGGTAGGGTTTATATTAAAGCTTCATTGACACCATTATGAAATGGACTGCATCTCTCACTTTAAAGATAACTTGCACCTTCCATAGTCACAAGAAACCCTGAACAAATCCATCTAATCTATAACCAGTGGCCAGCTATATTTATGCGTGTGTGCAAGTAACAATAATGCTTTAAAAGTAATTCGCCGGTGCAGAGACCTAACTCAGACTTTTTAGACACTCAGTAGGCAACACAGGGCAGGTGGGAACTCTTCATCCTCACGAAACCTTCTGATTGCACATATTGCTCCTTAAACCAAAGTTTTCTCTGAGGGTTGCTGGGTTGGGTATTTTTTTCTTTCTCAGATCTGATACTCAGTATGAATCCTTTTATCACCTCAGCATATGCAAAGATCAGCAAAAATACCATTTTGGATGGGAAAGCATCTAGCAATAGCAGTGCTTAACAACTTTTTTCAGCCTGCAGTTGCAAAGGTGGCCTGCTTTGCATACACCAGGTTTTGTTTTGCTAAGGATGTCTCCCTAGTCCTGAACAAAATCAACAATCTTTGTCGAGTGAGTAACTAATCTTTTTTCTTTGCAGCACTTCCCTACATGATGCAGCCTGTTATTTCATTTTGATATTTCCTACATGTTGTAAAATATTACTTACACTGTGCCTTCTGCCTGCTCTACTCCATGGCACAAACTTACCTCAATTAAAGAGTATACAGATATTTTCCCAATACGCAAATAATCATCAGTACTACCTGATCAGTGCATACCCCAAGTATACCCCAAAGCTTTACCCCAGTAAAGCCTTTTTGGACTTCTGTCACAAAATACAGTATCCAGTTATTATAGCAGCAATCCTCTAAGTTTTGTTTCACTGGGAAACCTTTGTAGTGCTTTGCGTTCTTAACATTTCCATCTTTCCCCAGGCATTCTCACCAGGGCTATTTCTATTATTCTGAACCATGGTAAAACTACAGCTCACCTTCACCTTCAGTCTTTACTATCTGTAACAAGCAGATGCCGTGACTAAGGTTGTGGTGCTGCAATGCTGGGTGAAGCAGGGGAGAAGTCTGAAGAAAGAAGCTTCACTTTCAACACAACAGCTGAATAGCAAAGAGGAAGAGCAACAAAGCACACTGCAACGAGATAGAGCAAAATGACAAGACATGAGCCAGCAGACATAAGGCATCTCCTTCCCAGACCTCGTGCTCCATTGCCTGGACCAAGGAGGCAGATCCTCACCATGACGACATTGCTGAATAAGGGATGCTGCAAAAAAACAATCCTAACATGTTGATTCCTGCTCTGGAGCAATGCAGATCTTTGCAAAGAACAGTGTAGCTCCTTGTAGACTTTTCCTCTCTTGGGGGAAGAGGTGCTGCAAGGGTTTACTCTTGCTTAACATAAATCAAGTTTTCTGATAGACAATGAGTATCACTTTCCATAACCACACTTTAGCAGCGCATTTTTATAGAACCATTCTGATGGCATCCAACTAGAAATGCAGTGCCAACTGCAAAGCCGAACACTCCAGTAATGAGCACGGGTTGGGTTTACTCTGCAAAATATAAAGTAAAATTATATCCAAAGTAGAGCTGAGTACTTGTGAACCTGCAGAGATGGCCTTAAAAGACAAATCCTGTAGAAGGAACTAGAATAACGCTAATTTTCAAGGTTCAATTACTTCTGTTTTGCAGATGCAAGACCATTACTGCAAATGGTTTGGTTTGACCAACTAGAATAATTAAATTTCAAGGAAGGGAATGGTTACCCAAAGAAAAATTTTCTTTTCTCCTTTTCTGTTTATCCTGTGTCATCAGTCTGGTAACAGCGGCACTGCTCAGCTGTATCCCCAGTCCCACATTGACAACAAGGCAATTCTCTGAATACAGAGAAGATAAATGGAGTTAATGCCACTAAGCAAACATGACATTTTTGTTGTACTGTGATCATAGATGAGTCACTAAGTAAAATGATTAATCACAAATCAATGTTACTAGGCTCATTTAGAGATGATTCTCCCTTTGCAGAGCAGGTAGAAGCTCTAAATTTATAGGCTAATGCGTTTATTCTGGCTGTAGCAATCTTGTTATTGGTCTTAAGCATCAGAGTCTGCAGGAAATTTGCGTGCAATTAAGCTAAAGTGATGACCTCCTTATACACATTTTGGCACTTTTTTATCTGATAGTCTGTTGTGCAAATATATAAATGAATTGAAGCATTACATAGAAATTACAGTTAATGCAATACTAAGAAAAATAGATATATACCAGAACTTTAATACATATGCCAATAAGGTATCTAGACCATAAATTACACTCATTTTATCAGTCTGCGAATGGGTTTATCAGTCCACAAATGGGTTTGTACTAAGATTTTAGACTGCTTCATTTTTGGTTGACTAACATTTGTAGCTTCTACAAACAGTTTTATGATCTAAATTGTTTCAGGAGGAAGTGCACGGATTTGTTGAGGACATATAAGTCATACACTGTGAATACTTTCTATTTGATAAATTAATTCACCTTATTTAAATATTAAGCAGGAAAAAAAAAAAAAAAAAGGATATTAAACCTACAAAGTGAGCTAAACTATGTTGGAAAGCATCTGTCCACACATGAAAATTGATCTATCTCAAAATGAATGTGTCTCAGATCTCTTTGCTCCCACTACACACAATGGAAGGTAGAACAAAGCCCTGTGACAAACCTGTTTATTTCTACACAGAACAAAGAAAACATGGACTAAATCAACTGTCTTTTAACTAAGTAAGACTGCAAAAAATACCAAAAAATGAGAATTACCTAAATAGCTAGGAGAGTCTATGATGGATTAAAAATCTCTTTTCAGCGACCCCTGATAAACTGCCATATTGCACTTGCTACTTACTGTTTTCAGGAGGTATGGACAGGAACTAGCTGACAAGAACAAGTCAAGAGAGGTAGGTAGATATGAACAGCTTATATGGCACATTTTGAAGCTCTTTGCCCTTCAACCATAATTTAAAACTTCACTCCCTCCTTTCCAGATTATTTCAGCACATGCTTTCCTTAGGGGAGATATCCCAGAATTAATGACTTGGGAATCTGCTAGTTGAGAGCCTGAGTAGGAAGCGTACCTTCAGAGGAGCCACGTCGCAGGCATCTGTCACAGAGACTGAAGCGCTATTTTGAACTTGGCATCACAGTTTTCAGACCATTTGCTCTGTATTTTTCCCTACTTACAAACCATCAATACGGGGAATAAGCAAAACATTCACAAGAAACTTTACACCCTTGTCATAGTGGAGCTAACAACCCTTCAGCTCAGGTCCACATTTTGAAAGGAAAAGTGCCTTTGAGCATCAAGCCATCTCAGCTCTCCTACAGCATAAGCAGCATGCTGCTGCTGGACATTAGGCAACTCACATTTTGATGATCTATTGGCATATTCAGCTCATTAAACCCAGATGGCAATATTTAACCGATATAATTAGAAGCATCCCATTGACTTGTGAGGCTGTGCTGTAGCAACCAGGAGAAATACAATGCATATGTAGTCCAGGATTTTTCAAGTACCAGGCCAACGACATCAGTTCTCCCAACACTGAAGAAGGTGTGCTGTGAAGATGAACACTGCTGAGTCATGAGACTTCCATGATGAGGCTCCTGTGAAAAGAGCGTAGAACTGAGAAGATACTGCTTTTTCTTAGGGAGAGTGACAACTGCAAGCACCAGACACTGTTTCCAGCAAGCTGCCTCAGCTTACCCTTCAACCAGCCAGCATGCTCAAAGGCCTACCAATGGCAGCTTCCCAGCTGAACATGAGACAGGATCTCTGCTATAGTGATGTGACAATTTTATGCCAAAGACCTTATAAGCCATACACTGGGTGAAGATTTGCCTAAATAAGTATTTCACTTGATGACTATGACTTGTATTTCCTTATGCATTTTGGTTTTATCACAGCTACTGACAGTGATAGAAGAGACACTATATAGGCACTGGCATATCTGCACCACCACAATGCCTTGCTAATTCTGCACAGGACCACTAAAAGCTTAACTTCCAAGAATGAACTTGAGATTCCAGGGATAACTCCTCACATGCTCTCTGCTGTTCTGTGTTAGTGAGCTTTTAAAGGGAGCAGTAATTGTCAGATAAGTGGGGGGGGTGAGGGGAATAGATTTAACTACAGAACACCTTCCGCTGAAGCAGCATTTTCCTTTGCTCCAAAGGAAACTCCAAAGCCCTGTCCAGAAGTTATAATTCAGAAACATAAAGGTAGTCAAGCTCCATCATCTCCCCCCTGCCTCCTGGGTATCTACATTATGAGAACACATTAAAAGTCAACTGTTTGTTTTCTATCATCACCTAATATTTTTAACTGCAAAATTCTCAGCCCACATTGTGAAAGGCTGAATTTGAAACAGAGACCAGGAAATTTAAAGCAGCAATGCAGCACGCACACATAAGTTAACACTAAAAAGGAATATACTTCCACCCTTCAATTGCAGTAAGTGGTACCAGGCAAGAATCACCACAAACACAAAAAGCAGATTTCTTCCCTAGTCACTGGAAACGTTGTAAAACTATTGTAAAACTAGCAGAGCTGTTACTCCTTCAAACACAGAGCAAGAGGAGAACCAAGGCCCCTTAATGTTGTTTTTAACGGAACAGAATAAAGGAAAGAGTTTGTGGCAAAGCAGAGTTGGCAGCTGTGGTCTCAAAGGTAAGATGACTACAGTGCTCCCTCCAGTGGCAGCAGATATGGCTGAGTTACCTTCGTTAAAATCACAGCAAACTGGGGGTCACATTCGAAATTTCAGCTACAATCAATCTTTCTTTGAGAAGCTTTGCAGCAATACAGCAGATACTGCAACTGAAGTAGCATTAGGCAGACTCTACAGCCAAGATGGATTATCACACTTAAGCCTCAGGACTGTGGTCTACTTTATGAGTAAGTTTTTACACCAGTGACGCTGCTGAGAGCAAGACACGTGAAAAAAGCATCAAATGAGGGGTCTTGGATCAGACTGCAACAGGACTTCCTGGGAAACTTCAGATGTCCAAAGGAGAGCAGACCAGTTCACAGAGATCCCATGATTCAGAAAGCATCAGCTTACCTGCAGCTCCTAAGTGCCATTCCAGGAGCAGCAAGTCCTTACGACAAACGACCACCACAATGGGTCAAGGTCTTTGGCAACATTTAGATTTGTTTTGCTTCAAAACACTCTGCACTGTCACTCATCTGTGGGTGCAACCAAAAACCACAAGCAGGTTGCTGAAGGCAAAGCACCACAAGAGCAATGGCCTCTGCAGTTACTCTGCAGCCTCCCAGTCGCACACTCCACAATTGAGATCTGACATTTGAAAAGACTTGCTGTGACGACCCTGTCTCCTCTGTTCCTCTCCATCCCTCAGTAGCCACAGAAACAGGCTGGAATGGTAACAATTGGGAAGTTTTAACTTCTGTAACTCTGTGACGAGGATCAACATCTGTAAGCATTTGATGAGCCTTAGCTGGGATGAACAGGCAGTTTAGCTCTCCAAGATGATGCAGGAGACTTTCTGAACACAGATGAACACATCCTTACGCCAGCTATTCTCTGCTCAGGTCTTCAGGGGCTTTTCTGATGGATTCAAATGAAAAAAGGAATTTTTATATTACACCTGAAACTTCAATATTGCAAAAGGCAAGCTTGGTTCAGGGACAACACAGAACACACAGGTTGGCAAGCATCTTCATTGTAGCTTACTCAAACACCGGGGACAGCAAAGCCATTGTCACTGCTGTGTCCCTGGTGGTGTTGCATCTCTTGGTTCACATCACTTCTGGTATTCTCAGTAATACCTGCTTCTGCTGCAGCAAAGGTGTCCTGGGTTCGGCAGTAGCAGTCGTTTTTCTCCTTCTTGGTAGCTGGTGTGGAGCTGTGGTTTTTTTTCCTTTGGGCTTTCGGCTTGTGAACAGCGCTGATAACACCAATGTTTTAGTTACTGCTTAGTACATTTTGGTCTGGCCAAGGACTTTCTGAGTCTCATGCTCTGCCAGGGAGGAGGGTAAGCCAGAAGGGAGCAGAGACGCGGCATCTGATCCAGATTGACCAAGGAGGTATTCCATAGCATAGCACATCATGCCCAGAAGGTAAGAAAAATACTGGGGGCAAGAACCCAGAAGAGAGGAGTTCACAGCTCGGTCGCCGGGTGGTGAGCATTTCTATCCTCTTCCCTTGTATTTTCCCTGGTCATTATTGTTATTGGTGGTAGCAACAGTGATCTGTGTTATTCCTTAGTTATTGGACTGTTCTTATCTCAACCCGTGGGAGTTACATTCTTTTGATTCTTCTCCCCATTTCTGCCCCCCCCCCCCCCTTTTTTGGAGTGGGGGGGAAGGAGGGGGAAGAGTGAACAAAACTGCTTGTTTTACAGCTTAAACCGCAAAACTGCTTGTTTTACAGCTTAAACCGCGACAGCTCTTTTAGGAGGGGGAGGTGGGTGAACAAACTGCGCAGCTGATTTACAGCTTAAACCATGACAAAAGGAGACCGGGATTCACACAGTGACACAGGGGTGTCTGCACGATGAACTACAAGAGCGTGGCAGGATGTCAGCTTGTAAGCCCCATTAGGATTTTAAACATGACAGGCTAGGTGGTGGTTTGTTTGATGGTTATGGGTACTGAGGGCAACAGCAGAAAAAGATTCAGTTATTGCTGGCAACAAAAGTCATGAGATCTCCTATATCCACAGCTACATGGAATACAGCATATGTATAAAAAAATCCTCTGGCACAGAAATCAAAACTGAGGACAAACAGCTTTCAGTACAAGACCTTGGGTTGTATCATTCACAACAGATCATTGTTTTCCTACAAAACAATTCTGATTGGATTTTGTGCCTAAAAAAGCACACTAATTAAGGAGGAACTGGTTTACTTTCACAAAGAACAGCTACCATGTGACACTTCATTGGTACTTCCTGCCTGAACAGTGCAGAGTATACAAGCCCTACATATGAACGCCCCTGCTCTGAAGAAGATGCCACAGTTTCATCAGAGTATCTTTGCTATATCATCCATTTGAATTCCAACCTGTACTTCAATATGCATGAAACTATTTTCAAAGACAATGAGAACTTGAAGTCAACAGTGTCAGTCACCAGCACTGCAGCTTTCAGTAATTCCTTCACAACTTCAGAAAAATCTCTATAAATATTGTGTGGATACAGAATGTACAGAGGGCAGGTTTCTATACAGAAGTGCATTTAGTAATACAATCAGCAGAGAACCTGGGAGGGGACTCCGCTGAAGTCATACCATACACTCTAGCCCTACCTATAGTCCCATCTCTCTCCCCTCAATAAAACAGAGCCCCCACCTTCCCCTTGCTTTGGTTATAGCAAAGACTTCAACATTACAGATTTGGGCCCTTGCTCACTCTCCCCCCCAACCCCCATTCAGATGAGACAGAATGAAAGAACAATTAACCAGAGATAATAGTCAAAAAAGATGAGCTGTGAATATTAATAGGTTTTGCCCTTGACAGATTAATAAACTATCTTTGCAATCCTTAAGTGGAAAATTGAATATGGACTTGTCTTTTCTATGCCCAAGAACTACAAGATCAGTAAGCTACAGAACATTAAACCAATAAATCAAACATTTGCCATGAAAATCTGGATTATAAGAATGAACTTCAAGAGCCCCAAAAACAGTCAGGTTTATTAATATTTATAGATCAATGCATCAACTGATTTCAAAGCTGAAAAGAGTGTTAGAAGAAAAGAAATGGCTTCAGGCCATTCAGCGTAGATGAACGGTAAATACTGCCATTTTTATATGTTTCTATATTGTAGATGCACTCTGATGTAAATGGTAAATTCAAGCAGGTCAGTTTGTTTTTTCCCCAGAGAATGATCTTCACAGGTTTCAAACCACAATATGAGAACTAAAAGTTAAGCCCAGGAAAGTCTTGCAAAGACTTTTCTTGCTCTTCTTAGTAAGCACCCCATACCAAGCATACTATAACCATCTTTTAATCAGTTTCCCAGATAAAGAAAAATAGATATTATCTTAACAGAGACAAAAGGTAACATTAGATACATACACACAAATTAGCTTTGTCAAGCAGCTAGCTTTCTTCCTCATATTTAAAATAAGAAAAGAATGTTCTCTATTGTTTACAATCCTATTGCAATCAGACTGTCAGTGCTCCTTCTAAGCCTTTTTAGAGAAAAAGTTACCATGGAAGCAAACCGTTAACATTACAGAGAGCAAACTGATTACATTCACATGACAGTGGGTACAAAGCACCTGGATACACAGCTTCAGTACCATGGAGCCATACAACTGTGAGTTTTCCCCTGTTTGTCTCTTATTTTGCTTTTAAACTTGGCATTGTTTATCTATGAATAAAAAGCAGAGATTTGATTCTTTTTTGAAAAAGCACTGACAAGAATGCATGGTTTTAGCAGCCTGCTACTCTTCTTTATCTATCTGAACCCAATTAGCATGTAGGTAACATGCTATAAAACAAAGCAATAGCCAAAATGGACAATGCTTGAACCAGCAAGACCAGGTTTTTCAACAAAAGGAAAAGAACCCAAACATGTAGAAGTATGCAGGAACTCTTGAATCCCACAGCTACTTCAGGCCCGATTCTCTGAGGTGCCAAGTACTTGGTAAAGACAACATTTAGGTAAGCAAGATGTTACTCTGCATTCTCATCAGAACATAAATAATAATCATGGAACCCCTGGAAATCCATTTTCTTCTATAGTTTTAACTGTCACACAAGTGACTATATATCCAGCTGAAGATGATACACCACAATCAGCTACGGGAGCACCCAGGACCTTTTCACTCAATGCAGCAGATGAGCAACAGGAGCCATCTAATCACTTGGATTAATTTATACTTACAGGCTCACACCAAGATAAAGCTGGAAATACTGTCCTCCCTCATTTCATCTCTGGAAGGTAGTAGACAGGTGCCCAAAAAGAACTATACCTTAGCAAAATGAGGGGGTCTTCTCTCAGCAAAGACTTAAAACTCTGAAGAGTTGCTGAAACACAATGAAGTTACACAGTTTTATGCCCCACCACCCTGAGATATCACACCTTTCTTAGAATTCATTTCAGAGTCTCAATTTTCTTCTGTACTAAATGTGCACTGTTCTTCAGGGAAAAAGAAAAAAAAGCCAAATTTCAAAGTCACTGCAGAAAATAAAGGTTGTCCTGAACCATGTGCATACAGTGAAATATTCCATGATTAATTCATCCATTACAGCCAAGGTAAATTGCAAGAATTCAACAACTTCACCCCAAAAGTAGCTGAATTGACAGCAATTCATTTTTTTCTTCCACCCAAGATACTGACAGAAGCTCCAGATTTAAGTCAATCTGGATTCTCAGTAACCTCTATACTGTTAAGAAGTTTCTGGTATTGTTCCTACAGGAGGAAGAGAGGCATCTACCAGCTACAGTTGGTTTGTACAGCTTGCTTGCAGTATAAGCGAACACTGACATATGAACAGTTACTTCTAGTTAATGGGCAGGTAACTGGCCATACAGAATAGCTAACACTCAAGGTTATAGATAACACAACATGGCTTTAAAAAGTCAGTGGCCAAGGCTGGGTACCTCTGTCTAGCAGCAGCAAGAGTGACTAAGTTCACATGTGAGTTTGACTATGAACCCCACTTATTTCTTACTGAAGCCTTTTCAAAGGCCATTGATCTTAAGGTCCTTTCCAACCCTAACTATTCTATGATTCTATGATTGTTCAGGTATTTTACTCATCAGTTTATTCTGAGGATACAAGGAATGCAACTTCTGAAAGGAAAACATACTTCAGCTGTCAGGGCTAATAGGTTTGTGCAGGACATGCAGAATGAATGTGAGCAGTCCTATATAAAATCAATCAAGCAGTTCTCCAGGATCAGGCAATATCCTGCAATTACAGGCACCTGTGCATACACTGAACTGCCAAACTCCTGAATTTGGAAGAGCAAAATGAAAGTAATGAAGCATCAAGATAATGAAAAATTACCTCCTAAACTCAGAAAATTATTTTATAATCTTTTAAGTTTCACGTTGAAATTTCAAAGTATCATTTTTATTTTAGCTGTGGGGGATGAAGTTCTGTAACAAGTCGCTCCAAAATAAAGACAAAAGTCACCTTGCAGATTGTCACAATTAGGAAACAGGTTAAAACTATTCTACCTCCCTACCCGAAAGCCACAATTTTACCTTGTGTTCTTAGCAAGAGAAATTCCAAAAGCAGATAAACAAAACGAGAATTCTGTAAAATGTAATGGTGTAAAAACCCACAGAGAAGACACATCCTCAGCTAAACACGCACAGCTGCCACGTGTTTGTGCTTCCACTTCCAGCTGCATCTTTAACTATTGTAAGTAGTATCCTAGACAACTTAACTGCAGATCAATCCACTTTCAGTGCAAAAAGGTGTTTCTAATTCAAATCTTTTCATAGCAATACTAAGGACGTACTGGTCAACAACCAGTAACAATCATACTATTAAGATGCTGAGCAGCAAAATAACTTTCTGAAGACTAAGCTCGCAAGTTTGGGTTTTCTTAATTTTAATTGCTTCCTAAAGAACTACATTGTCTGGCACTGTGTTACAGATTCCCCGCACTAGAAGTCCTGCTTCTTGTTTTCTGTGCAGTCTGAGTTAAATCATAACTTCTAGAAAACACTTTATCACAGTACTTTGATTTTTGTATGATCCAGGAGCAAGACCAAAGCAAGCCCGGTAGAACTACAGACTCTGTCCTCAGATGCCAAACAATCTTCCTAATAACGGGAAAGGAAGAGAGAACAAGCCAAGTGCAGTATTAACCCTACATTGGAAAAAAAAAAAAAAAAAAACAAAACCAAAAAGCTGAAGCATAGTAATGAATATTTAGTGTCATCCAAAAGCACTCCTAGACTTATGTCTTGCAAGTACGTCAGCACATTTGCCAAGTTCAAATTTCCTTAGAATTGTCTATTCAGCAGCTTTTCAGAAGATAGTTAAGCTTCTGAAATCTTTCTTGCAAAATTGGTCTCAAAAGGTTACTCAATACCCAGACCTTCTTAGCAAAATGACACTTGAGAAAAGATCTGGTTTATACTGTTAAAACTAACCAAAATTTGGTCAAGAAATACATGTAAACAATAAGGATAATACATTTAAGGCTTAGAAAGAACACTGATAAATTCACCCCCGTCACATTAAAACATCCACATCTCCTTCATGGTCCTCCTCAGTCACTTTTAAAGAGAGCACTTCTTCATTAAGAAATAATCCACTCAGTCTTTCCTTACGAGCTTGTCTTTGCTCTTTCAGCTGTCTCTTCCGTAAGGCCTTTTGCTGTAGCTTCCGTTGCTTGGAACGTTTCTATTGAAACACAGGAGATGAATAAAAATAAGGTTTTATTATGTAGATTGAAAACTACCTTTAAAGATGGCAAATATATGGTAACCTTTAAAATAACATCTGTTCTGGAAAATAACTAAAATGAATTCTCAGAGGTGGTGCAAGCATTCATCCAAAATCATATCTAACATTAAAGTATCAAGACCTCCACACTGGAAATTGAAATTATGGAGACAGGACAAGTGCCACAATACTACTTTAATTGCAGCATAATTCACTAGGGCACTCCTAACCAAACAATCTCATTACATGTGTACAAAGAACAAACTGAAGAAGATTCAAAAAGCCTGATGGAACTTCCGGTTGAAAAACCCACACACAACCAAGACAGACTTTACTGTCCAGAAATTGTGCCCAGATCATGTTGATCAGTCTTGAATAATTTGGTCTTTTGCAAAACTGTGTGTGCATTCAAAGAATGAAGTAAGATGCAGAAGCCTCCACTCACCTTATTCAAAAGAAATGAGAAAATCTACTACATAAAAACATCAGGCTTTCACTTACAAGCAATGGTAAGAGCACAAGTTTAAATTCCTTATGGTCGCATCAGAGGAAAGAGTCAGCACTGGTTTAGCTAGATCACTTCAGCAGACCCTCAGTTACTAACCATGCTCCCCGAGGACAAATATCCTAGCTAAGATCATGCAAGCAACTCTAACAAGTTAGCTTAATACACATGCACAAAATTAGAAACTTTACTTTGGAATCCCGGATTCTTTCTGCAGCACTTGTGGACAAATTACTATCACTGTGTGCTCGACTCATGTTGGCACTTGAGTTTGAAGCGGAGTTAGCAACACTTGAACCACTGCTGCTTGCTGAGCTGACCATGCTGGCACTGCTGCTGCTGGCACTGGTGCCACTCACACCACTGGTACTTGCACAACTGTAGCTACTCCTCTTCCAGCTTTCCCTTGCAGGTCGCTGACGAGGTCCATGTTCCTTGATATAGTTTCTCACCTTTGGAACAGAGGAAGCAGAATTACTACAGCCTGATACATACTAGACCAAGATACTCCTTTTCATGGAAAAAACATGATTTGCCTGTTAATAATGACTGATTTATTAGTTCAGTCCAGTTTTGCCACATGTTGATGTGGCTGCTTAAATTCCATCTGGCAGTCATCAAGAGATCTTAACTAAGAACTAAGTTAATATTAACTTCATTAGGAAAGGAAGAAAACCAAGTAAAAAGATTTGGGGTTCCTCTCCTTCTCCTGCCCCCAAGCTTTCTACCCAGTGCTCCCCAATGCATACCAATCCTTTGGAGTTTGAAATACCAGTTCACCATCAGTGAGCAAATGAAGCTCCTCTACCAGTTGATAGTCACACATGCTAGCAGAGCATGTGTTAACACGTGTTGAGAATATATAACGATAGTCTTTCGTATAAAGGTTTAATACATAAAATATGCCTTTGAACTCTGTTTTCTCTCACTGACAATACTGTGCTCTAGTTTATCTCCAGTTTAATGATTATATATAAAAACTGATCACAACTCCGTAAGAGATTTTGTAAGACTAAAGACTACCAGATGCTGGAATCCCAAAGTCGAACGTACAAACCTTAACTCACCTGTTTCAGTTTCTCATCAGTAAGACAGTTCAATTCAATAATGAATTCACTATCTGTAGGTGAGATCTGCGCAGTAGGATCAATAATTTTAATAATATCAAGTTGCTCTCGAAGGCCCATCTCTGTACTGACTTTGCGACTCAAATATTCAATATATTCAACCTAGGACCCAAAGAAGGACATGTCATTTTAAGCATTATTGATTCTAAATGAGTGTCAGAAAAGCAGGAGGCTCAACAGAATAAAATGTGCTCAAATACTGCACTTCCTACCAGTCTAGCCTCATTGAGTATCCTAAAAAACTCACGGTGAAAACTCAAATGTACATTAAGCTGACCACTACAGATGTAAAAGACAAGATTTAGTTTTAAGAATCAAGCAGTACTGCACAGGTCTACCTTTACACTGAAGCAATTGGTATGTCTTTAAAGATGTGGCAGTAATTGAAAGTTCTTCCATATATTACTGTTCTCACATAGGAAAAAAAAGTCAGTTTCACCTGTTCATCATTTGTCATTGCACTCCATGGGAGTTCATCAAGATTCCTATGCTTGTTTTTCTTTTTCGGAAGCAGACAAGGAGAGCTTGGGATACTAGGTATAACATCAGAAAGTACATCACTCCCACTTGTAATGTCGCTGCCAGGCAACTTGTGATATGCAAAAGAAAGAACAAAGCCTTAGAATACAGTAGGCAGATTTAAAGTCATTCTAACACTATTAACAATTCAAAACACACTGTCAGATTAGCAAAGAATTGCTATCCATAGACTCTAATTTAGTAATTACTCCTAACCCTGTAGTATTCCTTTGAATCTTCCAACAAATGGCAATTATAGCAAACTTAATTCACGCTATTCTCTACTTACCAATCCTCTTTTTAAACAGTTGCATTTAAGAGAACAGCAGAATGATGTGGCATTTCAACTGTTTCCCTTCTCCATTGGTGTCAATTGTCCATTGTCCAAGCCAAACCTAAATCTCAACCTCCCATTTTTAACTGCAAAGGAAGTTCTAGTTTAAGGAAGATCATTTTAAAGTAGGTTTGTACTTTATACCAGACTCTATAATTACACAAGACAAATCAATTAAAATCACTTTCATTTTCCTGGAAGCAACTGCAGAACTTCAGCTTCATTTATACATCTGACGTAATTTCTGAACACACTTCCAGTTAAAGTGACAGTTGGATTACTCACAGTCAGATTCTGCCAGATAACACCCGAAAGAGCTACAAAGAGTCTTTCCAAAATTCTGCAAGTACAATCAAGTCAAATGGCTCCTAAGAAAGGCTTGTTTTAAAAAAAAGAGTAATTGAGAAAAGCTAATGAAGGATGCTGTCAGCTAACTGAGACATGGGAAATCGCTTCTTTTCAAAACAGCATTTCACAGCTCACTGAAGCTCTGAATCTTTGGAATCCAATCCAAGTTGTTCCTACAGGCTGTAACATACAAGTGCACTTGTAACTTCTGTGATACAACATACACAGATACTAGCAGTCAGACTAATAACAGTAAGAGATTAAGAGCTAATCTCAGTCCATGTTGTCTTAAATTCATTTGCACCTTCTGGAATAGGATTTGCACTTTCTCAAAATCGGTAGTTTCTTTCAGTCCTCGCACTGGACTTTGCAGACTCAGTCCACACTTTGCCTAAGCTTCCTGACAAAACTTAAAAGTATTCCTCAGTTTCCTATTTCAAAGCTATGTATATACTCACAGTTGATATAAGTCCATAATATAAAAAGGCAATTCAAGTCCATAATATATAAACCAATTTGCATATCACGATCGAAAAGCTGCTGAACAAAGACAGCTACCATAAACTAGAGGTACCTGACCAGGACTGAATCCAATACTGACTAGGAAAAAGGAGGATGTGATTGAGCTTCATTTTTTTCCCATCCTGTTGAGACAAAGTAAGCTCAATACTCTTTGTACAGAAGAGGAAAAAAAAAAAAAAGATGGGAATAGGCTATGGCAAAAGCTATATAGCACTGTCTAGGTGCCAGCTCCATTCCAAAGAAACATTTAATATGACCAAACCACTAGAAGCAGACATCTACAGGCAGATTCCAACACCAGATTCCAATACCTTTGTACTAAGGCAGATCCTTAGTACAAAGGATGTAAGCTCATGGCTACAAGACACATGTTGGTCCCCCAAGACCAAACTACAAGAATATATAAGCACCCCTCTTTGGAGAGCTGACTTTCAGTCTCTCTCTCCAGCTTAGAACGCTGGAACAAAATGGAACAAAGCATTTTCTTTACCACTGAAGACTCAGTGATCTGCTCTTATGTTCAGCAGCTACCCAAAACCAAATGCTGAGGACTTTTCAAAAAAACCTAAACCAGCACTTAACAGCCTATAAATAATTTCACATTTACAGTGGAACTAGTTTACCTGCCACTCAAACTCACTGTCTGACCAATCCCAGTATGTGCTGATAGAAGAAGAGACATCACTGCAGACACTACCCTCAGGGAACAAATCAAAAGAGGTGAACTCCTGGTCATCCAAGAGAGAGTAACAGTCATCCTGATCCCCAACAGAAACCGATGAGAACAGCTCCTCACTGCACTCTGAGCTCGCTACGCTGGTTCCACATGATGTTAAGTTCCACCTGCAAAACAGAGAAAGAAGCAAACTATCATTATCATGTGGCCTGGGAAATTCTTCTAAGCCTCATAAAACCACCTCCACTTTGCTTGTCAGTAACATTATACATCAATTTTATTTCAGTGTTACAATTATGCAAAGTATTCTATTTTCAAGAATTTTTAAAGGTCCATAATCAAACCCAAAAAGAATTCAACATTAAAAACGGCAAAGCAAAAATCCATATGTTAACAGAATTACACCTTTATTTTAGTATATTAAGTTTCCACACCAGAGCCATGACTCCTGTACTGTGTAAATTGTCTCTTTCGGTTTTGCTGTGGTTGGTTTTCTTAAATATGCTGAACTGAAAATATCATTTCACATATGTTGGGATACTTAAACTTGCATGTAAACTGAAACAAGCAAAACTAAGAAGCGAGCTAAGAATGGGCTTCAGGATAAGTAGGTTTCAAAAGGCAAATCTGGGTTGATAATCCCCCAAAAAACTAAGGCTTAATAAGGAAAATCATTACGGATATACCCAAGGCTCCAATATTCACTATTTTCAACTCTGAATGCCAAAAATATTGGACATGCTGTTGGAATGCAAACATGCAAAAATGACCTTTGTGAAATGCTACAGTGCCAAAACTGAACACTTTCCCACCCCCCTCCTCATAATTTCATTTAGAAAGCTAGTTAATGCTGTTGCTAAAGGAAAGCAATTGAGGACTCAAACTTCACAGAACAGGTTTTCTCAGTCTAATGAGAGTAAGCCAGAATTTAACAAGCTCATGAAATCAGTCTCCATATCTGGATTTATTTTACACATTGGTGAAAAGTAGGTCGAGACAACTATGAGTCAGCACAGAACTGCCACATGGCCACAACAACTTGTCTGTGAATTTTAGAAGCCCTTTTCAAACCCATGCCATCAACTCCTGTCCCGTCAGCCTTCCCACTTCAGCCTGGGTCACTAGAAAAACATTCCTCTACACAGCTGCAAAAGCTGAGCGATGCCATCACCCAGAAAGGCTGGTCCCCACTGTCATTTATTTAAGCTGCATACCAGGATGGTTAAATATGTTTGTGATGGTCTCACTCCCACCTCTTTGGCCAGCAGTGAATTTATTCAGTGTTAAAGACATTTCAAAACTTTTCCTTTGGCAAATTCAGTAGATCTTGCCTTTCCTTCTCTGCACCCCTTACTCAGGTGTGATTTTTTTACTGGTACAGACTTCTGTGAGCAGGGCAATCAATATATAGTATAGAGAGAGAGACAGAGAGCAGAACATGAGTGTGGTGACGCAGCACACTTCTGAACTTTACTACAGTTTCACTATCCATGAAATACTGATGAAAGGAAAGAGAGTTGATAAAGTTTCCAGACCCATCAAAACAGAGGATGAGGTACAGGAGCTATACCACCAACAAGCTACACCCAGACATTCCAGGTTTGCAGTATCACTACAGGTACAGGCGGTCAGCCCTCGCCTTCTCATAACTTGGGGATGATGTACCTGCTGGGGTAAGCTGGATTAGCGAGATGTAGGAACTACATTAAAATTACTCATAACTTAAAAAAACAGAAAGCCTTACGTGAACACCATGTGCTAAGCTGTGCATTTACAACGGCTCAATCAGTGCAAGACAGAGCATGTCCTTGCCCCAAAGAAAAGAAATACCCATTTAAGATGCCCAAACCTAGTTTTGTAAACCAAGCAAGCCAGAGTAACATGCTCAAGAAGTGAAAGGCAATGCAAAGAGAAACGTACTAAACAAATGCAAACTAGGTGAATATCACACACTCATCTTACAGATATGCTGTGAATACATCTTACTGTTCATGTCACAATTGAGTCTTTCAATATAAGAACCAGATCATGAAAATGCTTCATATTTCATCAAGGTTCTTCAAGTGAATCATTTAAAAGTCTGTAACTAAGAGCTTGCCCTCGTGAATGACACTTTAAAAACATAATTTCCATTATTTCATACAAATTCAATTGAAAGATTATCTTATTATCCACTCTTCGTAACGCTGTAATAGAAGCCCTACTAACTAGTAAAACTACCTTGCAACCCTGGAACAGGAACCAAGACTAGCCCACAGGTATGTTCAAGACAAAAAGTCACAAACTCTTCTCAAAAATAAGCTGTTGCTATATTCAAGGTTAATACCATGCATAAACAGTAGCAGAATGAGGCTCTTAGGTAAAGAGGACTGTGGGTCTGATTAGAGACACACCAGCGTTCCTTTGTAGAGCTGCGTTTGCATTTTCAGAATAGACCTCTTCTACAAATTACAGCCAGGCCCTTAATTAGAAGCATGAGATGGAAATGCTTCTGCAGGAATCGGTGCAGTCACCGAGCTGCCTGACTCATTCGGAACCTCTGCAGGCTTGCTTGGTGTCCACGCAAGGCCTGCTTTTAATTACTGTAAGTACACCACTCTTCAGTTCCCTGTCCCACGCTGCTCTAAATGGCATTTCAAGAAATTCAAAAAGGAATAAACGTACCTTAAAAACCCACCACGCTCACACTAACATTCTAACACTATTAGCCGAACACGCAGCCCTGCCAAAGGGAACCGTAACCCAGGCAGGGCAGAGCGAGCGGGTACCGGGAGCAACCGCAGCCCGGTCGCACCATGCCGGTAGAAGCCCGCGGAGGGAAGCACGGCCCTGCTCCGAGGCAGCCCCGCCCGCCCCAGGCCCCTCGCTACTCCCGAGCCGCTGCGGCCCTGCCGCCTCGGCCCGCCCGACGGGCAGCGGCCGGAGGGCCATGCGGAACGGCAGGCGGACCTGTTAGAGTGGAAGCGGTGCAGCGGGTCGGTGCGGTGACAAGACGAGAGCTGGCAGCCGAAGTCGCTCACGTCCAGGCAGCCCTCCTCGCTCAGGCTCAAGCTGCCGCCTCGCGGCGGGTGCTGGTGCGAAAGCAGCGGGCACGGCTCCTCGGGGGCCAGGAACTTTTCGTACGGCT
>JANRGW010018905.1:0-13640 GCA_024733675.1 Psilopsiagon aymara | reverse complement strand
GCCGGGTTGGGCCCCAGCGGGCGCCGGCTCCGCGCCGCAGCCGGGCGGGCCGGGGTTGGCGGCGGGCAGCGGGGAGTCCCGGGGGGGCTGACCGGCCTCGGGGCCCGGGCTGGCCTTGAGGGCGGTCTGCGGGACGAGGAAGCCCAGGGGCTGGGTGATGGGGTAGAGCAAGAAGTGTCCTTTGCCGATGAGGGTGCGAGGGGCGCAGGGCGGGAGGCTGGGGAAGTCCGGGGCGGCTTTGCGGCGGGGGGGCGAGTCGGAGAGGAGGCTCTCCACGCTGAAGGGGTTGAGCTTGTGGAAGCTGCCGGCGCTGCGGGCCCCCCCCGCACCTCCGCTGCCGTCCCCCGACGGGGCGGCCGTGCAGTCCTTGTCGGGCAGACGCTGGAGCCGCCCGCTCCCGCTTCTTTGGCTGGGGTAGAAAGGCTCTGCCGTCTGGTCGCAGGTGCCGGGAGGCGGCTCGGAGGGGGCGGCGGAGGGCGGTGGGTGCGGCGGCGGGCAGCGGGCTGGGAGGACGGGCGGCGCGGTGCGGTGCGAGGCTGGCGGGGCATTGCCCCAGCGCGGCGGCGTGCAGCGCCGGGGATGGCGCGGTGCGGAGGGTCGCGGGTGCGAGGATGGAGGTGCCGCCGCCTGCGCCCCTTTCCCAGGGCCCGGGGTGGTCGCGCAAAACTTTTTCGCTGCTGTTTGGGGCCGCGGGTCTTTGTTGCAGCGGGGCCGGGCCCGGCGGTGGGCAGCTCCTCCCGGAGCCCTCCGCTTGAAGCGGCGGGGAGGCACCGCCGTGGTCCCCGGACTGCTGCCGTCCGGGCTGGGGCCGCGTTCGGTGGCTGGCCGCGGGTGTTTCTGCTCTGCCGAGTCCCGTGAAGGGAAAGCTGGGGAGTGGGCAGGGATGTGCCTCATACACGATGGCAGCAGCCCCCGGGAAGGCGCTTCAGACGCTCGGTTGCGGCGGGAACAGTGGTGCAAATCCCGGCGTAGGAGTCTTCGGAGGCACACGCGTGCTCCGCATCTTCCAGCGTGACCGCGTTTCTGGGGATCTGGTGGCCGGGAGGTTTTTTCATCCACGTTGAGAAAGACAAAAGATTTCCCCTGTAAGGGAAAGAGGAGGAAAACCCAACCCAAACCTCTCCAAATCCACGAAAACTAACAGAGGCTATTCCCGGGAAGGGGAAAAAAATTAAAAATCTGCCTTGCATCCAGCTTGCAGAAACGTGATGAATGGGACTCTGCCGTGACCGGGCTGAATGCACTTTTGTGCATCGTCGGCCGGGGGAGGGAGAGAGACTTGACCGATTTCCCGGTAACTTTTTCAGTACTGTGTGAGAAACAGATGTTGTCCGTGAGCAGAGGACTTGAATGTGGCTCCTTCTTGTAGTAAGCACATGGTCTGTGTTCAAGATGTGACCAGGGTGAGACAGTTTCTCTCAGCTTTTATTATACGTTGAAGGATCTGTGGGGTTGTGTGGATCTTCTGATGTGGCAAAGCAAATGTATGAAGATGGGTTCCGTGGTGTTACTGGAGGTGGGAAGTAATGCTGCTAAGCAAAAAAAGAGCTGATGTTTGTTAACAGAATACCTATGAAGTATTCCAGCTGTTTGTGAAGCTTCTTTTGAAATGATTCCTTGATCTTAAAGTATGAAGCATGCTTGGAAATAGAAGTTTGTCTTTCAGTGTAAGAAGATACATTGAAATTGTTACTTGAACTGGTTTTTAAGGCAAGCTGAAGGGTATTGCCGAGCAGAGCTGCTTTGCTTTGTGTGGAGCAGCAGCCTTACAATACAAATAGGCTTAGGAACATGCCTTAGTGCAAGACATGGTTGATGTTTGTTTGTTCTGGAGTATGTCTTTTGCTTTATTTTTCTGTCATTGCATTAAATTCAGCTTCTCACAATTTTGGTTAGTTGAAGTTCATAAGCAATCTCCAAACAGCATCTGCAGAGGGTTTCACACCAGTTACGCTAAATTCATATTTGGGTGCCACTGAGCCCAGTCCAGTGGGACTGACTGCAGAATAAAGCATCCTCTGGTGTGAGAACCACGTGTGTGTGGGAGAGGGAAGGATGAGAGCACTCAGCTTCCTCCCAAGCAGCTGGTGGGCAGACCTTCATCCTCCAGAATCAAATTGCTGCTTTTGGAGAAGAGAATTGTCTTGTCTTGGGGTGATAAGAGAAGAAAGGACAGTGGGCTGGTGTTTGGTAGATGCTGGGGGTAGATGTTGTGTTTTGTCTCGGACAGCTTCTTATCTAATCCTCTCTGCTACTGCTTCGAATGCTGCTGTTGCTGGAGGGTGGTAGGGAGTTCGAAGAAATAGTTAATTATACGTTAAAGCAAGACTGATGAATGTTGGCTTATCAAACTTTCAATGTAATAAGCATATTTTTATAAAGGCCCTGAGTGGTATGTGTCTTGTTGGAGGGTAGAATTAAAGGAAGGGGGAGAGAAAAGAGAAGGAATGAAACAAAAAGCAAGTCAGTTTGACTAAAATTGATGATCACATTACTGAGTCACAACCTCTTATGTCCTGGCAGGATATGACATTATGTTAATTGTAAAAGCATGCATAAAAAATAACTTGAGTGAGCTGCTCTGAAGTGCCTGTGTTTAATTGCGGGCAAACAGGGCGTGTTTTGGTGGGATGGGCGGCTTTCATTTGAGGGCCCTGATCCCACAGATGTGAAAGCACATGTGTACTGCACTGCCTGTAATTTCATTTGACTTAATGGAAATGGATCTCGGTATGCAAATGTAAAGGCATGCATAAGCAGAATTTTGGCATGACTGGTGCTGGGAGCTGCCATGGGACCTCTCAGCTGATAAAAGCCATGCATATGCTTAAACATACGTCAGGGTGGAAGGATGCATGTAGGCTCAGTGTGAGATAAGCCGCTTGCACTCTGCAAAACGTTGAGATGTGCTGGGCAGTAGACTCCCTACCTCCTCCTGGGTTAACTCCTAGCAACTTCACCAGTGCTGGATGGTTTCTCAGTAGTTTGAAGCATGGAAGAGGGCTCTGTCCTCCATACCATTCTCTTCATTTGTTTATTCTTAGTGCTTACAGAATCATAGCTTGGCCTAGCTAAAGGAGGAAAAACTAGTGTTTACTCATATGTATGTATTAATTTGCTGTCCCCTCCAAGTCAAACAAAAATTGATGGAGACTGAAGCTGGAATACAAATTTTACATGGGAAACACAGAAAATGGTATCTGAGAAATTAAACCAGCACAGTGTATTCTTCTATCTCTTTTAAAAACACTTGATAATGAGAAACTGTCAGTTTCCATGGAGTGGAGGGAACGAAAGAGGGAGGCGAGAAGGTAGAGCGGGGCTTGTGGAGCTGAAGGCTTCACATGCATTGTTTTTCTGAGTGGCAGAGATCCTAGGGTCAGCAGGAGCTGTGGGACAGAGCCTTTGGAGCACAGCCACCATGGCTGCTGGGTTTAGACTATGAGATGAGCACTAAGAAACGGGTCACCCTTTGTCTCTGCTGACAGGTCAGCAGTGCCTTGGCTACTCTTCAGCTTGTCCCTTTCCAAGTTAACTGCAAGGATGTGGTGGTGCTGTGGGCTTGGGTGGCACTGCTGGGGCTGCTGAGGTGGCCAAGGGCATGGGGTTTGGCTTCCTTGCCTGCTTTCACCTGCCAGGTGTGTCTTTTAGGACCTGGCCTGCCTCAGCTGCCTGCACCAGGGATGCAGACCTGGGTGGTGCACACAAGACTTTCAGCTTGTGAACTCTTCATTTCCTTTGTTCACCTCAGTGCCTTGTTTGCAGTAGGAAATTCTTTCAGGCAATACTTGTTGCTCCTGTTGATAACAATGGTGGGAACCTGCCTTCTCCTTGCCTTGTTTTCAGCACACCCTCGGTTGTGGGGCAGGTTATGTGTCCAGCCCACCACAATCTTGGAACCTCTAGCTTTTTCCAGCATGAAGTGAGCTGACCTGGAGTCAGGATCTGATGGAGATACTTGGAAAATCCTTATTTTGTGTGGATGAAATCATAGGGGATTGATTTCAGTGTCTGCGTAGGGCCTCTGAAACAATGGGTTGGATTGATTAAGCAAGCAGCATGAATCTGAGAAGTAAAATATTTATTCAGGGCTGAGGCATGTTCAATATGTTCCCCTCCCACCCCTGCAGCCCCTGAGAGAGATGGCTTTGCTGGCTGGCTGCCTGCTCTGGGGCCATTTGAGAGTTGTCACTTCTGTTGTGCCCTTGGTGAGCCTCTCTGTCTCAAGGTATTGGTGAGAGCATGGGCACGATGCTCCTGGGTAGCTTATGCCTTGCTCTGCAGGAGAGGTGCCAAGGGGGACAGGGTCTTCTGTTGGCTTGGCAAATGCTTCTGCCTTGTCCATCCTCTTTGTTGGCTTGGTTTAGCTCTAGGCTTCAGTCCTACAAGCTACAGTGGCTCTTACTGGAAAAGGTACTGGAGCTGTTTCAGCTTAGAACAGTTAGGTGCAGCCAGGTGATGGTAAGAGAAACAAAAAAGCTCCACAGTAGTGTTTCAAGCTTTTTTTTTTAGGTACACTGTCTAGCTGCCTTCGCTTCCAGCTCTGTGAGCAGCTCTCCAGACTACTGTAACAAGTGATGCGTAATAATGGTTCAGACAAACACCACGGGGCTGTTGGCATTGGGCATTAGTGCTGGTGGAGAATGCTTGAGATTGGAGTCAGAAAACCAAGTTTAGCATCTTGCTGTCTCAACTAAGAGCAGCAGTAACAAAAATTTACCCAAAATGTTCTTCTTTTTCCCTATAAGTGCTAGTTTGTGTGCCACCATGTGATGCTTTCAGTAAGGTGGGAATAAGAGATGATCTTTCTTGGCTACTTCATTACATGTGGATGCCTTTCCTCCTCCTCTACACCACAGTGCTGCTTTAGATGCCAGAGCTGTTCTCATCTGCAGCTTGGGCAGGTATGGTTACTGTGGGTGTAGGCAAGGCCTGTCTTGGCCTTGATGAGGCAGACAAGGAAGAGCTCCCTGTAGTTTTGCGTTAGCAATACTCAGCCCTTCTGCAAGCTTTCTCCCTGTGACTCTGCTTGTCCAGCATAAGCGATACCCATGTTGGATGAAGTGCAGTCCAAAGGATATTATTGGCATTTCACTAATAGTACAGTTATCTTGCTGAGCTCTGCAATTCATGTATCTTGAGCTATCTTTAGGACTCCTTATTTTAAAAATCCAGACTGTGCAAGTGCTCAGGAAAGTGGCCTTAGGATCTGAATTTGTAATTGGAGCCTTTGAAGTTGCTGAAAATATGAAGGAGCTGGATCTTTTTCTTGCAGGCTTAGGCTTTTTTTGTTTTCTTTAGTAGCATCCCACATAAGGTGATGGCACAGAGCAGACTACTGCTGGTTTTGGGGGCGGTTCTTATTTGTGTTGGGGTTTTTGTTGTTGTTTTTCCATCTCAGTTTACAGCTTCTTCAGATCTTTCTAATTGGATTTTCTGTTACCGTTTCTGCATCCCAGATTTATTTTCAGATGGGATCTAGCTGCTGGAAATATGTTATTGAAGAACAACTGTAGTTGTGGTTTATTTCTTTACCAGATCTGGTCACAAATACTTGGCAGAAGCTAATAGAGAAAGACTTATTTTAGAAGCATTTTGGGTTTGCTGCAGATGTTGCTTGCTTTGCCAGTGGCTCCTGAGAACTGATTGCTGTGCACAACGGTAGTTCTAATATGAATTGTTTCTGCAAATCTGCATGCATCTCCTGTCTAATTCAGAAATTATACTAACCTCTCTCTCATGATGGGAGTGGTAGAGGAGAAACAGTGTTTTGAATCCTGAAGGGGACATTTGCACATGATTTGCAGAACTTCTGGGGCCGTTTGTGGATCTGAAGGTGTTGAGCAAAGTCTGTTTCGCCAGGGGAATAACTGGGTGCTAAGTACAGTGTGCTGTATGAGTCCCAACAGAATCTATTGGTGGGATGTGTTGTAAGCACCAAGTGGGCAAAATGCTTTGCTTATGCACATTAACATGGCTTGAGTTAAGTTTCTGACAGTCTGGTGGTGGCAACTGCTCTTCTTGTCTGTAAAGAAAATGAAGGTGGAAGAGGAGAGAGTTTGGTAGACGGCTTGCTAGGAGACAGCATGAGCTTGTCTTTCCCTCTTCCACAGGGCAGCACAGTGACTGGCTGGCAGGGAAACACAAGAGCACGAACTGCAGTAGAGATGAAATTAGAAGCCTGCACTTACTCTCTCAGAGAGAGGTTCCCACTTGTAACCGCAGCCAAATCTTTGCCTTTTAAAGCACACAAATCTTCTCCTTTCAGTCCCTTTGAAAGCCCACCTCCTCCAGCCTGAGTCAGCCTAGGAGCTCTTGGCAGCTTCCAGATGAATGAAGGATAGCAGGCTGATAGTCCTGGCTCTGTTTTTCCAGGACAGAATTTGGCAGGGAACAGCCAAGCTTGGAAAAAAGAAATTTGCAACCTGTAAAGGCAGGGGTGTCTGGTTATCATTGACACTCCTTCTTGGTATCTCTCTGCAACAATGTGGATTACCCTACATCCTCCAGATGTGCATAGGAAATGTACAGGGTTGCCAGTAAAGAGGCTGTGCATAAGTATAGTTGGATTTTACTTTTTTTGCTTCTTCATATGATGAAAGATCTTGCTTTTTTTCTTGTATCGCCTTCTATTTTAATTGGTAGAATTAAGTTTCTTAGGTACCTGCAGAATGAACTTAGAAACAGCATGGCAGATGATATTTGAGTGGTCTCTGGTTTGGTTTTGTTTTGTTCCTAGTTTGAGATGTCAAGACTGATATTTTGAGAAGCTTCAGAATTAACTGGAAACAGTTCTCATTTATTCTCAGTTTTTACAGCTAAAGGATTAGGTTGGCATACTGTGAGCAGGTATATTTCTAGCTGCAAATGCTTGCAGTGATAATGTTTAACACAGCCATCTGGGGCTGAACATGTGCACTCGCCAAATCTTTGTGTCAGGACCCCAGTAGGAGCAGGGATTTTAGTAAATAGTCTGGTGACTTGCTCTGGTGGTAAATCACACCATTTCACCATCGCATCCTTGGCTGCTGCTTTTTGTTCCCCAAATCTGTTTAATGGCCAGGTTGAGCTGTGGAAGGTCTCATTGTGCTTCTTGTTGCTTGGTCGGTCACAGTTCTGTGCTCTGAAATTTTCTGACCACATATACGTGCGAGGGTGTAGGCGCTGTGGGGGGAAAAAAGATCATTTTTCAAATCCTATGTCAGCAGTTTTATCTGAGCAGCTTTTCCTAGTTGGGTAACTCACCTTGCTGCCGTTTTTAACAGTAGAAACAATGAATCAATGATTATGCTTTTGTTAGTGCATATGAGCAGAAGATGAACATTTTTAGTTACATTTGAAGATGGTTTTGTTAATTTCTGTGTATTGCATGTAAGTTCCAAGCCAGGAAAAATCCTTAATGCTTCTAAACGAATGCTGTCCTGTCACAAAGTATCTTTTATCACAGAGAGCGCCAACCTAGTCTCATTCTGTTTCATCTGTCTCATTAATATTGAATACGTGGCACTTTAGTATGGCAGCGAAGCAAAGCACGGAATTTCAGCTAGTATCTAACAACAGCAAGCTGAGATTAAATGACATCCAAGTGCAATCTGCTATATATAAATTAACTGGCATTTTCCAGGAGCATTTGGCCTAATTTAAGCTGTTTTTTTTCCTTGGGGGTTCAGTGATTGCAGCACAAGTCCCTGGTGTCCCGTGGAGGCAGAAAGTGGCACCAGATCTGGGAGCTGCTTCTCACTGGGGAGAACCTGTGTGTAAGTCTGCTTCCTGCCTGGGGCAGCTCTTCAGCGAGGCAGTGGTATCCCCTCCGTGGTGCTCTGAACTACAAAGAAGCTGGGTTGAAAGCTGAAACTAAACAAGTTATTTTGAAGTGCCTTACCTTCTGGGATGCACAGTTGATGGTCACTGAGCAATTGGAACCATTTAGTTTGGCATCTGATGTATAATTGCCGAAAAGTAGTAGTGTCAGGGGACCTTGGCTTTCGTGTTTCTGGGTAGCTGCATATTCATCTTGCTGGAAATCCCTTTTGCCATTCAGCACTTGGAGTTATGCAATTATTAATTATTAGAGCATCAATTACAAGAGCCACTTGGGATTAGGGCTTGTGTAGCTGGCATGCTGCAAGTGTTTTGGCTCCTGATTTGCTGGGCCATCTTGGGCAAACGCTTTTGTTTCCTCCACATCCACATGTAAAGCAAGTGATAATTGCATTCCTTCTGTAAGGTGCAAATCTGTGATCAGTGAATTAACGGCATGGCCACAGTCACCTTTACAAACCTACCACTATTGCACCAAATCCAGTGGGATCTTGTGGCACAGAAGCATTGTCAGATTAACGCTTTTAATTAAGAACACTGTCATGAAAATAACTATTCAAATAGGGTAATATGTGAGGTTTTTTTTTCAGGAAGAATTAAAAAGTAATTTCAATAAGGAAGAAGAGTTTGAAAGTGAGCAATGGGAATAACTCTGCTGACCTTGTTTCTCTGGGTTTATGTAAATGCAATTGAGGGCAATTTTTCACACATAGCATTCCTCGGAGATGGTGAGTTTCCCTGTTGTAGGCCAGAACCATTTAAACATGAAAGCCAGAGGTGCTGTTTAAATAAAAACATTATTTGAAGTTGTGGTCTGATGTGTGACTAGTGTCTGTTACCAGCACAGCTACCTCCCCCCCCAGGTTTGGCCTCACCAGGAATGGAGCTCAGAAAAGCATTTTTCCATGGGATGTGCATTACTTGGTTTTGATGTAACCTAAGGAAAGCAGTATTTTTTAATAGCCTAACCAAGCAACCTAATGATTTCTTCCAGTGGGATGAGCCAGGAAGCTGGAGGGATAAATCCAAGCAGGCTAACTGTGATACAGCTTACATGCAGGGAAGGGAAGGATAAAGTTCACACAGGCTAAAAAACTGGTTGATGTTTCTGGTGTGAAATAGGTGGTTGGTCCCTGTGTAAAATATGCAGTAGGAGTCCCAGGAGAATACAGATGCTGTCCTCATCCACACCAGGTGTGGTAAGCAGGTATTTTTCTGAACTGTGTGTGCTGAATTTCCATTGCTTTTCCAGCAATGGAAAGCTGTTCAGGGCAGGGGGCCTGGTATTTCTGGCTGATGCAGTGCCTTGCCAAGGAGGGTCATGGCCCAGTGTCTTGGGTTCATGGTGCTGAATGGTAGGAAGGACGATGGAGATGGCTGGATTGGTGCCATCCTCCTGGCTTCTATAAAAGTAGGATGATTTTGCAAGTCTGCTCTTGAGGCTTGGGGTCCAAGGAGATGCAAGTAAAACCATTATGCGCCCAAAGAATGTGCATGCTGCATGCATCCTGCCTGCTCTGACTGTCCTGAGG
The DNA here is from genome assembly GCA_024733675.1 of Psilopsiagon aymara. NCBI lineage: Eukaryota > Metazoa > Chordata > Aves > Psittaciformes > Psittacidae > Psilopsiagon > Psilopsiagon aymara. The sequence continues at coordinate 4,287 of JANRGW010018905.1, read as the reverse complement.
TCAACACGCACTGACCTGCACAGGACCAGGCTCCTGTGCCGTGTTGTTACTGTGGTGTGTGGAGTGGGAACCTTAACGCTGCATGTGGAAACCCAGCTCTTTCTCCTGGTCAGTTAAGACAGGAAGGGAGCAAGAGCTGGGCATTATCCTTCCTCTTTGAAGGCTTAAGTTCCCAGACCAGTTATTTACCTATAAGACCACAGCTGCTCTGGGGTGTAAGCAACCCCTGCAGTACTGCTTGTGGCTTCGTGTGTTACTTACCACCTTGAGCAATGTGGAGATGGAGACTGCTGCATCTCCAGCCTTTGCCGTGCTAATGAGGACTACGCAGCAGCACATCACTTGCTTTGGTATTTCTCATTAAATAACTTGATCCAAGGGCAAAAGTGTGCACTGCACATGGGAATTGTGCCCCAGTTTTGGGTTAGGCAGTTCTGCAGCAGTTGGAATCATAGAGCATGTTGGAGCAGGGAGCTGCTTCATGTGAACTTTTCTTGCCTAGTCCTCTATAGGAAACGCTTGCTTGGAGCAGGCTGAATTTGCCTTTGGGTACGTTTGCCTTCCCAGATCCTTCAGTTTGGCTCCATAAAGTTGTGACAGTATTTACCTGCTCTGTCAGGTCTTTGAAGCCTTGCTGCTGCAGGGAGATGAAGCGCAGTGCAGTGAAACCCACTCTTTCAGCAGGAGCCCTGCTCATCTGTCAGTCATTTTTGCTCTGTGCTCGACTTGTGCTCAGCTATTATGTAGTATGTGCTGGCATAGTTGGCCAAGCTAAACAGTTCAGTGCTTTGCTTACAGAGGGATACCTGATGTGCTGTGCTGCTGATCCTGGTGCTTCCAGGAGAAAAGAGGCATTGAGACTGAACCTAGAGAATAGGATCTGGTGTGGACAGCCTCTGCATTGTGTTAGACCCTAGCTAATGGGGCCGTGCACTGCGTGGTAGTCTGCTGCGAGGGAGAGCAACCTGTTGTGAGCTGCCTCTGCACTCTCCTGACAGGCAGTAGGATGAGAGGTGCACTTGAGCGCTAGATCACGCTTCTTTGGAGTGACACCTCTTAGGGGAGGAAGAGAATGAGAAATCTGAGTAATGAGTCTGCAAAGCTACAGCAGGAAGTAACTGCAAGCTAATGGCAAATCCTCTTGCTCATTACTGTTACTCAGAGAAACAGCCTTGCAAAATGTTCCATTGTTTGCTTCCAAAAGTTATCCTTGAGCTATGTATTTCAACAAAGTCTAGTGTAGTATGACTGTAGTCATAAGGTTGCAAGACTTTGGGTTCTGCCGGGTACATGTTTAGCTGCACTGTCTGGGAGAAGTTTGAGCAGCTGGACTGTTCAGGTGGGTAGTAAGTACACCAGTGAATTTGTTCCGTTCCCTTTCGGGATGTACCACAGAATAACATTGCAAGTGTGGGTTGAATTTACTTCCAGTATGTTACAAGGAGTGGCATGGGTTTCTACAGCACAAGTCTTGACAGGAGAGCAGAAATTAAGAGTACGTCTGGATCTGACAGCTTTTGCTTTCCTTCAGAGTGTGAACGTGACTGGGGTGGACAGTGGAAGCAGAATGTGGTGACCAACATGAACTCCTCTGGGGATATGGATACTGGCTCCAGTTTAACTTTTTAGCAGGGCTGCATCAACGGCTAATGGATGGTGTAGCAGCCTGTGTACAGAATAGCTTCAGATTTTAGAAGAACACCATTCCAGTGAGCGCGTGGGTGAATGCCAGTGATCTGCAAACCTCTGCCAGTGGTCTCGTGAACAGTGGCCTGCTGCAGGAAAAATAACACTGGATTACCTCAGGGTGTTGTTTGGGAGCGTTACACTTAGTTCCTAAAGACTAAGCCTTCTGCAGAGCAGCGCTGGGCAGCATATTCTGAAGTAAGCAGAAATGTATTAAGTATGAGTTGTCTTCATGTATAAAACAAGAAGTGGAAGCAATGCAGGGAGATGTTTTCAGCTACCAGCTTTTCCCAAGCCGCCTTTGCAATATCTCTGTCATTTGGGAAGACAAGTCCCTTGTTTCAAGTGCTTGGACTCTGGGCAAATGCCAGGTCACTTGATCTCATTGCTCCAAGGCAGCTCGGTACCATTTCAGACCTATTATCTGGCTTGGGAGCTTGGTGCTGGGTGCCTTTTCTGCAGCTGAAGAAATGGAAGCCTTGCCTTGGCACCAAAGTAGAGAGCCAGATGTGAACCCTGCAGCACTCCCCTGCCTGCTTCCAGCTTTTCAGTCTCCTGCTTTTAATTAAACTGCCATGAAGAGTGCAGAAGCCAAAGGTCCGGCTCACAAGGGAGCTTTGGTATGCGGACAGGAAGCGTTTGACAGCATGTAGTGTTGGTGCTTGCCTTCCACTGATGGTTTTTTTGCTCTCTGCTCACCCAGCTGCTCTGTGGCAGGGATGGAAACACCACTTAAGTCTGGCATTTTCCCCTCATGTTGGTTCTAATAAGGAAGGGTATTCTTGCTCCTGAGGAACACTTAAGATGATAGCTGACCCTCTGCAAGCCCTCGGAGTCTGTCTCTCTGCAGAAGTTCATGTGCATCATGTAGCTGTGATAATCTTTGTCCCTTTCAGAATGATTACAGAAGGACACTTGATGTAGTTAATGTGTGTTAACTGATAAGGTTTTGCACCTCATGCCTCCAGATGTGCTCACATCACAGAGCAGTGCTTGCATCTGGGCAGCTGAAGTGGTTGCCTTCTGCAGGGCTATTTTCCTGGTGTTAGAGCCCAGGAACATTTTGTAGCTCATGGCCTGAGCTACTGGATGGAGGAGGTATGGCTGTCAGACATGAGGATGAAACTCCTGTGTCAGGTTTGTTTGAGGAGACTGGATATGAAACCTGCCAAGCAGAAACTCCTCAAAGACCTGCAGGGGCTGGCAGGGTGTTATTCCCTGAGAGGGGGACCTTGGAAACTTGGTAGCTCAGCCTGTGGCCGTCAGCTGCAGGGAAATAGCTGGTACAGAGTGCTGCCCATCGTGCTCTGGGACTACTGGAGCTCTGCAGAGGCTGTGCTGGGGGTGAGAGCTCACTGGTGAACAGTGAGAACAGCAGGAACCTCTTCCTTGCCCCTGCGGAGCTCAGTCACCAGCTAGATGCAAGTTCACTGATCTCTGGTTGAAGACCTCGTGTTATGATAAACCATGTACTCATTTTTAAATGCATGTTGGCTGTAATGCACGGAGCTTTCTCTTGCTTTTTCTTCCCTCCTATTTCCAGGCTGAGTGTCGCTCCTACTACGTGTGTAAATGAATGCCTCCTGCCTCTCAGTACAAATGCTGGTCTTCATAGCGGACAGGTTGAAATACAACGTAATCTTCAAATGTTCTGGAGCTTTGATGTAGGCCATGAGATCACTGAACATGTGGCTCTGCCAGGCACAGCATTGGGATGGACAGCTTAAGAAAAGAAAATAACTCTAGGAAAGATGTTTCTGGAACTCTGTGTGTGTGGGGGAACGACCCAAAACCCCCTTACTGATGGTAGTAGGTGGGAGGGAAAATCCAGTGACTAGAAAGTAAGTTTCCTTCTTTTTGAGATGCAAGTCTCCATACTTTGATCAAGTCAAAAGATAAAGTTTAACGTTATATTTTGTAATACATTCGAAGGGAAGTTCTGTTTGCTGTCGAAAGCTCAGGGATTTACCAAATGAGAACTATGACTGCTGTCATAGCTCCTGAGTGCTGGGCAAAGGCCATTGGACCCCCTTCCTCATAATCACTGGGAAAATGGTAAATCACTGATATAGCCCATAGGATTACAGGCCTTGAAGATGAACCTGCTGGCCAAATTATGGACATGCAGTGTTATATCAGCGGGGTCTTAGATTAGTCATAGGAAACCATGCAGAGTGTAGCTGTGTCTTAGTCATCACTAAGTGAATTAATTTGATTAAGTGTATATGGTGGTGTTAATATATGTCTGCTTCCCCTCTAGGTTTATAAATCAGTTTGCTCTTCTGTCCTGTTAAATATGTGACTGCAAAGTCTGTCATCAGCTCACTGCATGAGTGATCCTGCAAAAAGTTCTCAGCTTGTGCAGCGGGACTGATTCCCATTGCCAGCATGAGGGCAAAGTCAAAAGTAAGCCCATAGAAGACAGAGCCATTTCCTTTCCTGCCAATGTACCCTGGAGCTCTTAATGCTGGAAAACCTTAGTGGTTCATGTCCCATTAATGTGCAATAAGCTTCCTGAGGTTGGTTGATTGTTGATTATTTTGCCCCTTCCCACCCACCCACCCTTCTCCCCCCTTTTTTTTTCTTTGGTGTATGCTTTCC
>JANRGW010018904.1:0-42870 GCA_024733675.1 Psilopsiagon aymara | reverse complement strand
TGCCCATGGCAGGGGGGTTGGAACTAGACGATCTTAAGGTCCTTTCCAACCCTAACTATTCTATGATTCTATGATTTGAATATAGTTGCGTTATTTCAATCCATATTAATATTCTTCACAGATTATTAACAGTAAAGCCATTCCTAGGTAGATGTACGCTAAATCACTGTTACGCATTAATGCAGAAGTGCGCTTCTTCCTAATAAAAATCCAGAAAAACTTCGTTGCTTAGTCTCATTGTAAGATTGAGTTTATTAATTGAAATGTACTTAATTGGAAAATGGACAGCAAAGGCTTTATCATCATATGCAAAAATGTAATTGCTTAGAGTTTTTATTGCTTAAAATCTGTATTACAGGAAAGGAGGTTAAAGAAAAAAGGATTACCTAAAAGGAAAAATGAATGCATATGGTTAAAAAAAAAAGGATGCTCCTGATTTTGAAAGTGGAATGGGATCATTAAATGATGCAGATATAGAAATTCAGATCACTTATTATTGGTTTGTGGTGTGAAATCAAGCTAGATTTTGAAATACAATGTAAACCATGCCCATTAGTGGAAGAAGTTTTCAAAATGAAGGCTTTGCATTTAGAAAAGCTGAAAGTTTAAAATCTTGCTTATGTGCTCTAAAATCTCTACTACATTAAGAGTTTTGCAATAATCGTAGGAAACAGGAGTCTTTGCCCTCCACAGGCACATAAGGAAGAATACTAATCAGAAAACCACAGTTTTGCTTTCTTCCCCTTCCGCCCCCAGGGCTTACCCAGATGCATTACACAGAAATACAGGCTAAATAGGACCAAAATTATATTGGGTTCTGGGGTTTTTTGATTGGGTTGAGGTTTGGTTTTCTTTCTTTTTTATGACTCTGGTATTTACATCAAGTATAGTAAGATATATAAAATTACAAGTTACTCTGCAATCATGTTAGTATTTTTCAGTACTCTTTGTTAAAAAGTCTGAAAACATGCACCCCATGGCCTTTTCACCTTTATCACTAATGCAGCAGTCTCTTGCTAGCTTGAGTGGGAACTTTAAGGGATAGTTCAGTCACTGTAGAAAATCACAGAGGAAATCTGAGAAATCTGGGTCAACTGTTAGACAGAAACCTCTGTATTTACAATTGAAAATCTCCAGACAGATTTATAAATTGTTAGTGATCTCTTGGAAGACTGTACTTGGAGCTGATTCTTGCAGATTTTCACAGGCATCTACTATCTTTTTTGCCCATATCTGATTTGTTCTCTTCAAATTCTAGGAATTTGTATGTGAGTATTTGTATACTCTGATCACTTTTTGATTCTGGATAAAAATGAATTTTTCTGTCAAAGTTGCTAAGTTAGCTTCATTTGTACTATACCTTATTCTGTTCAAACTTGGTGAAAGCTTCCCATTAGTGGCTTTGTGTAGTATATTTGCTGATGATATACCCGTATTTGGTATGGTAAAGCCAGCCTGTAATGAAAATACTTCACCTGTACTTTGACCTAAATAATAGCTCTGTGAACATCTCAGCTGCAGTGCAGGCACTTCTGGGAACATGGGCATGATCAGGGTGCATCCCTAAGGATTTAGCCTTGAGGGAGGATGCTGCATAAAAAGGTTATCTGTTAGCAATTCTCATCTATATCTGGATATTTTCTTCCCCAAACTTGCTGAGCTATGAGCAGTGAAAAGGAGCATTGTGGATCACAGGGTAAATATTGCTTTGACTCTCTGCTGTCCAAGAGATGTGAGGATGTTTGAGAAAGCATCCATGCTATTTGACCTCATCTTGAGCAGGATTAGGTTTGACCTGAATCAGTTTCTCAGTTGCAGATGATGAGGGTGCTAATAATGTGACACTTGAAACATATGCTGCATTAAGTAAAAAATGCAGATTCATAAAATAAGTATGACAGTGAAGTTTTCATGCTTTTAAACACCTACAATGTAAGAGGATCTAAAGCTTGCCTGTGTCTTAGCATTTGTATTGTTATGGAATCCATAAATTTGCTTTTGTTGAATAATAATGGTATTTTCTTGCTTTTCTCCTGAATATCATACACAGTTACGGCACATTAATTGTGGATTAGGTTTATAGTTGTTGTTTACTGTACTGACTTTCCTTAAAATGTTATTTTCTTGCATCTTTAGGGAAAGTAACATCACCTTATTATAATGATCCAGAGGGGCAGGAGTCAAGCCATACGTATTAGTACACTGTATAAACTGTCACTTATCCATGAAAACAATCATTACAGCACTCCTCTACATCAGAATTTCATTTTTACTTTAAATAGATTTACACATTTTGACAGTATTTTCTTTTTCATATAAGACAAGATGTGCAGAAATGCACCTTGCCTTTTGTCTGGTATTACCTGCTCAGTGCAAATCATGTAATTTTCTTGTCAATGCGACTACTAGAAATGGCTAGTGGGACTGTGAATATAATCACAGAGGTTAGTATTCTACAATTGCACTGGAAATCCTACTAGTTATTTCTGACTTTTGTTTTTTAGCATGCGTTATTTTAAAAGGAGTTAGTGCAAACCACTGCTGCCTAACAGGAGCTGCTTCTGAGAGCTCTCTGAAATACAGCCCACATTAGCTCATGCTTGTCATAATTTGTGATTAATACCAGGTGTCACATAAATCCATATCTTGTTTTGCAGCACACTCTGATTTTATATACTATATCTTAAGCTTAGACTGAGCCCCAAAATCTGATTAATATGATTTACTGGATTTATAAAATTGGTGAAGATGTGACAACAGCCCCAGAGTCTACAGAATTGCTGTGTAAAATCCTGAGATTAAAATATATTGGTTCAAATGTGTATGAAGTCATTCAAAGAAATTCTACAGCACTGGAGAAATTATAGTCTGAAACAGCCAAAACAGAAATCCTCGCATTGGCATGTCAGACATGGTTTACTGTAGTTAAAGTTATGATCAGGCTATTGAGTGTGGGGAGGGAGAGAGAAGTCTTTTCAGTCTTCTCATAGACCCTTCAGTAACACACAACACTGAATATCATAAACTGCTTCTTTGAACCACTTGCAGCTCCAAGGCTTTTTTCAAGTTAACCCCCAGTGAAGATCAATGTTAACATTCAATCTTCATCATGTCAGAGCTGCTATTTGGGATAGAAAACCAAATGAGTTCATTGCACTAAAGATGAATTTAGAACTACCTTTTTTCTTAACTGGGGTGACTATACTGATTATTATTTCAGGAATTTCAGTATTTTGTAAATAGGACTACATAGCTAAGTATGTTCAATGACGTATTTAGAAATGTTTACTGGGCTTAGCAGCCACAATTAAAGATTTTGTGAGATTTACATGTCTTAATAAAAAGCAGTTGTTCATAAATGTATATGATCTCTGTAGTCCTACTTCTAGCTTTCAGGTATATCAGTGAAAATTTTGACCTCTGTAGAACAGGCATCTAAACATTTGCATCTTTATTTGCTACGTATTTCAATATTTGTGATGACCATATTACAGCAGAGTGGCTGAAAACCTGGCTTGGTGTGGAGGGCGTTTCTGACTTCTCTGCCTAATCAATTTTGCTGCCCTGTTTTCGCCTGGAAAGAGCAAACAGTTACCATATATAGTATAAACTCTCAAATTCTTGGAGCTAGCAACACATGTAATATGCTGCCAGGAAGTGCAAAATCCCTCCATTCCAGCGCTATTAGCTATTTATTTATTTTTAATTTTCTGCTTCATGAAATGCAACCCCCATTCTTGCTTAATTCAGACTATACTTCTGCCTGCTTGCTGTGGCCTGTAGTCATCCAGATTTCTGATCATTTGGTCTTCAATCAAATGGAAACTCAAGGGGAAATATTTCAGAAGTACTAATCTAGCTAGACAACTCTGCCATTCCTATCTTTTGTTTTTCCTTTCCTTTGGACTTATAACAAGCCAGCTATAAAAATACTAATATGCTACATTATAGAAAAAAGAAAAATCCCCACATAAATTGATTTCCTAAGTTCCATTCATAGTTGATGTTCTGGTTAAGACTCATGTTGTATTCATACAGAACAAGATCCAATCATTTTCTTTTTCACTTAATCTGCCTCTCCAGTATCTCCCGAGAGTAAAACAGTAGCATACTAATATTCTTTTGGCTTCATGGCCAAACAGGGGTATTTCTCCAGGCTCATTCTTTATTGTTCATCTAATAGCTGCTTGAAGGTTTATGACAAAAAGTAAAACTTACCATAGGGATAATCTCAAAAATGGCAAAGCAGCTTTTGCCAAATGGTTCACAGGAGCCCTGCAGTTATCTAATTGCTTTATTTCTCAGAAGAGAGACTCTCTTTTCTCAAGCTTTTGCTGTAAAAATTGTGAAACTCTAAAAATAAAGCGCCAAAAAACAACAACCAAAAATACATCTGTTTTAAAGGTCTGATTTAACATGAACATGATATGCATTGTAAATGTTTTCTTGGTAATTTACTTGTCACAAGTGTCTATTGTACTGAAAAACTCTGCAGGGAATTGGATGTATTTATTCTGCATTTACTTAGGAATTTGTAAAAAGACATAATGACAATAAAAATAGAAATATTATGACTAGCTGCAGACCCCCAGATGCAGAGACTGGTTTCAGCTCAAATAAAGCTTGCTGAGGTCTGAGTTTAAATCAGGCTTCCTAGCAGGGGTTAGGTGCATGCTATTGTACTTCTGTAATGTGAGCACCAAATCAAATATAAATATTGCTTGGCATTGGCAGATGACATCTAGAGCTGATCTACATAAAAGAATGCAACTAACACATAAGGTTTAAGACACTGCTGTGCTTGTGCCAACATTATTCTGAGCACAAAGCTCAGTTTTGTTGCTCAAAAAGTAGTCCAAAAAGAGTTGCTGTTGCCTCAGCTCTGATCCAATTCCAAGCCTGCAGCCAGAGGTCCTTGGAAAGCCCTTCACAGGGTTTTGCAGGGAAATTTGCTTCAAGGGCAGTGCCTCCAAATGGAAAATCTGAAAGAACTTGTTTTCATATTTTTGCCAAAGTGAGCATTAATCCAGCCCTCAGCCACTATCATCAGTCACTACTTACGGTTGCTTTGAGGGAGGACAGCAAGCTTTGAACTGGAAGAGAGCTCTTCCAAGCACTAACAGGACTGAGATATGAATATTGTATTTCATATTAGTGGAAACTTTTCCAATGGATGTCTTTTGCAGCAGCCTTTATTTCCGAGACTCCTGTTTTTTCAGTTTTAAATCATTAACTGGTTGGAACAGGCTGCCCAGAGAAATGGAGGAGTCACCAGCCCTGGAGGTATTTCAGAGATGCTGTAGATGTGGTGCTTAGGGACATGGTTTAGTGGTGAACATGGCAGTACCAAGTTAACAGTGCGCCCCAATGATCTTAAAGGTCTTTTGCATCATAAACAATTCTATGATTCAATAATTTATTTAAATGCAGTTGCTCAATAGCAGAGTTTATTGCTACAAAACAATCAGCTGGGGGGGGGTGTAGTTGCATGTGCGCTTACAGGAGTGCACTCGTTTTCATTGTGTTTCCTTTTCCAAATGATAAAAATTGGCTTTTTCATGTTCTCAATGATCTTGGGAGCATTTATTGACTTGGGAGAAAGCAAAGGTGTGTGACTGGAATTCAGAAGTAATATTACTATTCCTTGAGAAGAATTACTTGGGAATTATTCAGGAAAAAAAAAAAAAAGGCTAGAAATTGTCAGTTCACTAAAACTATTTTTTTTTTTTTCCTAAAAACAGCCTACTTGGAAGTCTATTTTAAGAAAATATTTCTAATTCATAAATATATAATTCTGATTATTCACGTACGGAACATACTAAAAGGTTTAAGCTTAAGATTGGTCTTCCAGTTAAGAAATATTTTCAGGACTTTTGTCTGTTCAGGCCTTTTGGAATTGGGGATTTCCTCTGCTGAGGCTGCTTTAGGCCCCTGTAGCTGATTATCTTCTTGGCACAGGAGCCGTGTTCTGCCACAGATCTGAGTTTTGCTTCCAGAAGTTGAGAGTAAAATATGAGTTATTATCTCGAACCTGGGAGAGCAGCACTTGCTGGGAAGAGCTGAGCCAGCGACTGGATGGTTCTGAGCTGTGCAGCTTTCCTGCTTTTCAGCATGACTGCTCATGGGTTTATCGTATTTGTACTGCGGCATTGTCTGAGTATAAGCAATAAAATCAGCAGACTCACACCTGTCCAGAGTGATATGGAATCATTCCTGCGGTATTTTCTGTTGCAGTAGGAGGGAGTGCTAAACTGTACAAGGGATTCTGTTATTGACAGATATACTCTCAAAACCTCTAGCTGACTTGGTGATACAGGGCAAATTCACTGAAGCTTCAGCAGACTTTAAGAACTGTTATTTTCCTGTTGAAATTAGTGCTAGTGGCACAGGATCAGTCTCTAATTAATTTTACCCCTTGGCAGCTGAAGACTTTGCTCAGTCCCGTTCTTGCTGAGTTCTAATGTTGTACTAAGAGCCCTGCAACAGAGACAAATATACTTGCCCTGTTATATGGCACCAAAGAGACATTTTTAGCCCCTGTATGTTTGGCAACTGTGAAACAACTGAGCTGGCATTGGGCCTACTCTGCACTCATCTCTGCTGCAAGGGGCTTGAGTGAAACAATGCACAGATCTAATAAACCATGTAAATGTTGCTCCCACAGTAAAGAGAAGAAGTGCAGTGCTGTGTGGTGGGCACATGCCTAAGCCTCAAGGAGGAGGCCCAAATTAAATCATTTGCGCTGTTCCCTAGAATACCAATATTCTGCAGAAGCTGCTGTTCCCTAGATACCAATGTGAAAATAATCCATTACTAAAGATACATTTTCCCCACACCTCAAAAGTAGAGTACATCCAATGTTGCAAGAGGGAAAAAATAGTAGCTGTAGGGATGGTTTCAAAAATTTCAGTGCATATAGGGGAAACCTAGGACCATTAGCATATTTTTTACCTTTTTGACAGCAAGTAAATGTTCTGTGGCAGACAAATCTGCAGGAAATAAAATTTTATGATGTGCTGTAGCTGTACTAGTTATACATCTATACACTTCTGGCAGACTATCAAAAGACACACATTTTCAGTGTTTCTGAATATGACTTGGAAGCAGCTTGACTTCTGTAATTATAAACACTGATAAGTGTACTCCTCATACATGGACCGGATGATGTCTCTTTTTTGTGATAGCTTTGTGGTGTTGTACAACCAGTCCAGTGAGGTCAAAATGAACTGAGATGCAAAGGGAACTTTCTATGTTGCCTGCATATTGATTATAAACCATTTGGCCTATAAAAGGAAACAGTCAAGTGTAGCACTTTAGCTCCTGTTTTCTGTTCCATTATGTTACCGTTTAAAACAGCAGTAAGCGCTTCTGGCTATTATGTTTTTTTTTTTCTATCCTATGTATCTTAGCAATCTGAAACCAAATTTTATTTTCATTTATCCTATGATAATCCCTAATGAAGGGGCACTAGTGGACATGAAAGTACTGAGAGCTAATTGCAGACATATAAGTATCCTTGTTTTTTTTATGTGTGTACATGCTTATATTCACAAGAACAACTCTGACCAATCTATACTATATGTGTTAGATTTTGTTTACTCCCTTTTTCCAAGCCAGTGCTTTCACACAGAAATATATAAACCAGATGTAAGCATATCCTTCAAAAACACCTCTTTTCAGCTGCTGTTGCTACCTACTAGAAATGATGCATATGATTTCTTCAAAATGAAGAACACCAACTTAGAGGAATTGTATTTTTGAGCACTTTTCTTTAACCAAGACACTATTCTTTTACAAAGATGGTATGTTGGTATACGTATACATAATTACCCCACAAAAGAATGTAATTTCAAGCAGGTAAAAGTAAATGTAAGCCATCTGGCTCTACTGTTGTTATCAAGGTCTTCATTGTTAGTGTCTAATGTTCCTGTTCAGCCCACTACTGCCTGGTTTGATGAATCATTTTTTGTTGTCATCATACACATAAATTTTTTGTGTAACAACACTGTGGGTCATTGATAAAAGGAGAAAAGCAATTCAGTGTTGGAAAATTAATTATTGTACTGCAATACTTATGTAGTATGCTTACTGCTGTACAAAGCCCAGATACAGCAAAATGATATCCTCAGAGAAAAGCCTCAGATTACAGTAGTATGGAGTAAAGTGAAGTAAAATATACAACTGCACACAATTTAATGAAAATGTCCGCTCGGTTAAAAGATTTTAAAGTAGTCCTTGGTTCTGGTATTTTCGTTTTAGGCATTTGGACTTTTAGACTTTAACCTGCTCTTAATATAAACTGTGTTAGGTAATCGTCTCTAACACTTGCAGAAGTTTCAAAGATGAAAGTATATCTCTTCCTGTGTTGTTTTTGTTTAAATGTTCTCAGCTACAATGTACTGCCCGTGAACCACGGATAATTTCACTAGAAGGAGGGGAGAGACTTGGGGAAATATGTGTCAACAAATAATGGTTGATATAGAAAATATTGAATTTTTAATACTTTTTTGCTGCTGTCTTAAAGAATGCTTCAACATAACTAGAAGCTTAGCAGTTTTAAGACTATCAAAAAGGGATTAGGAGGATATTCCAAAGGTAAGGAAAGAATAGATTTCAGGATAATTTTAAGGAAATCAGAGGTACTAAGGTCAACAAAGAAAAGAAAATTTGCTGCAGAGCTCTTAGGAGAGTAAGCCAAACAGACTTGAGAGAAGAGAAGTAGGGAAAAGCAGGTCAAAAATCTATATTTAAAATGAAAAAAATGTTCTGTGATAACTCTTGTAATCTGACTTGCATATCAAACAAGGTTTAAATATAATAAATAACAGCATTATCAACATCAGGTGACTTACTAAGTTACAGGAAGGTGCTAGCAGATAGGATAAGCCTAGTCTAATTTGCAAACAGGCTAGTTTACTGGTGAGAAGCCATAGATGATATATCTCGATACTGCCCCAAACTTATCAAAAGTAAACTAGCAAAGCTAATGTAGATGTGTTCAGCTGTCATCCTGTAATAATGGTTCAAAAAGGTGCTTTCTCTTTTTGTCATCGTTGTAGTGTATCACTTAGTCATCAGCATAAAGAAGCAGTATTTTAGGAGCTGCTTTTCTCACGCTGGCAAGTGATAATACTTACAGTGACATCACAGCCTATGTTCTTTGCACCACTGACTCCCGCAGCACAGAGGAGCTGTCAACTGATTTTGTGGGTTCATAGTCCATTCACTCAGATTTCACTCCAGCTCCATGGTTCAGGGAACTCTGCTATGTTTGAGATACTGGGGCAAAGCTTGCAGAAACGTGAAGTATACTGGTATATAAAAGCTCTCCTTCTTTTCTGTCACTGTATCAGTTACTGTTTTATTGGATAGTACCTCATCTATCATGACTTGCCTCTGTTATGTCTCGAGATATTCACAGCAGCAACTGTAGCTACTAAAGTATGTAGCTGGCTTATGGCCTGATTAATGTATGTGTGTATACATCTTGGAAGTTCCTATGTTAGCATTCCAGGGTGACATTTGTTCATCTGTAAAGCAGCAAATGAGGATGAAATAAGAACAATCAGTTCCTGACAAAAGGTTTCAGACAGGAACATAGTGCATTGCCTCTTGAGATCCAAACCACAGGCCAAATTTAAGATTCTGTCACTGTCTTTGTGATACATCACTAGTGGCATGGGCAGGGTGTGCAGGCTCCTGTAGCAATGGTATTGAAGCCTGCCATGATGAAAAGCTTAATCACCATAGTGGGTACATAGGGAAGGGCTTGTTGGGATCAGTACTGGCAAATTTCTCTGCCACTAATATTGAAAACAACTCACTGAAATAAATACAATGCTTTTTCAAAGACAAAAATATAGAGCGCACCAGGATACTCAGTGTACCAATTTTCAGCATGCTTTCTGCATAATTATCATGCTATTAGAGAAAATAACTAGAAGGCACCTTCAGAACTCTTTTTGCTTAGGGCTTGTCATTATACAAAGCTGACACTACCATGCTAGTACTAAAAAAACTCCTGAAGAAAACTTTTCTTCAATTCTCTCAGCTTAAACCTCATCTACATATTGTTACTGTGATTTACCTGTGGATGCCTCGCATTAGCTTAGTTAGGAATGCTGTGTTTGATCTTTGCTCAAAGTCAAGTCAATACCTACCGTGAAAAACCCTGTGCAGGTGAAATCATTAGCATTCTATAGGTGAAGGTAGAATATACCTGTACACTGACCTCTATTCTAAGTCAATTTTTTCAGTCTTAAATGATTAGGGCTTGAAATAAATAACTGAATATGCTTTGTGAGAAAACGTGAAATGAATAAGAAGATGACAGATACTTCGTTTTGTGCTGAGACCTGGAGCAGATTTATCTTGTTTTAAAAAGTTACTAGAGTGATGATGAAGTAATAATCTGAATTTTCAGTTTTGATTAACAGAGAGATTTGTAAAGACAGGGTTTTCCTGGAAAGTTTAGAATCTTTTCTAACATAGCACTGCATTCTGAGGCTTCTGTCTGCTCATCCTTTTATCTCCGTAAACTTACACTGTACACTGGAGCTGCTCACTGTGAGCAAAAACTTCTGAAAAATGTTATCTGCTAAAAAGGGACTGCATTGATTTTCCTATAGCTTGCTCTTAAACTGTAAAATCATTCCGCTGACTTGACCTGTGATTGGAAAAGAAGACCTAGGAATGGATCTGAAATCCTTAGGAGTGCTATTAGGTAATGTATATGTGGCACAAAAGGCAGTAGCATCCATTCAAACCCCGCACTGGTTTTAAGCATGTATTTGATGTGAGGTCCCAGCACACTGTATAATTAATACATACAGTAATTTCTCTCTTAACTCTATGGGAAATAAGTTTTATCTGAATATAAATAATTTTAACTGAAAATAAAAACATCACATTCTTAAACTTATTGAGCAGAACCTGAGGAGAGCAGCATCTCTTTGCCTCATTTTGGAAGGGAAACTATTTCCACCTTTAAGTTTTTAACAGTCCTTGTTTGTCTGGACATTCATACAGTTTAATACATTGCCTTATGCTGTACTTGTGCAGGGAAACTTTGAAGTGTCTAACAACTTTACGGTGCCTGTTTGCTGCTGGAATAAAGTGTTAGACAACTTGTCTACCCCCGATAAATTGACACTGTGACCCTAAGGCTTGTCATGTTTACTTCCTATGCATATAGAAAAGGCAATTTCAAACAAATTAAGTAGGCAAAACCTTGTATTTTGGAAACACTTCTTAAAATTAACTGTTACTTGATTAACTTCTTACTGCTTTCTGTAAAATTACTATGCTATTAAAGAAAAGAAATAGAAGTCAATAGCAGACTTTGTATTTTTTTTTTTTTTTTTTTTTTTTTTTTCAAAAACATAATATGCACCAGATGTATTTTGAAGGTATGCATGTCAAGGCCTAATGAAATAGGGGCACCACTGAAAGAAAGCTGTATATATCTGACAAATGATTCAAGCTCTTTTCTTGAATGCAATGTTAAAACTCCCATCTGTAATTGTCCTTAAAAAACACAGCTGAATCTCGCCTTCTGTCTCTTTTTTACTAGATATTTTGTGCAAAGCATAAATTAATTCACTCCTTAGTAATTTTCAAAAGACTGTCTTTTCCTGTAAAAGCAAATCCTGTACTTTATCCACTTAGACTACTATAATACTTACAGTCTTCCCATATGCTGGTAGCTGCTCATTTATCTAGTGATAGTCTTTTTGGCTGACCTGTGGTATGACTTTAGCAGACTAGAATGCAAAACAGGAGCTGATAAAGAGCTTTTTTACATCTGAAGGTCATAAATATTGAACACATTTCCTGTCATGCTTGTCAAGAAGAGTGTCATGCCTCTCTTGGTTTTGCAGTCAGTCTTTGAAAAGCAAAGGCCTAGCAGGAGTACCAGGGTATATATAGACTATTTCTTCACACTTCTAAAGAAGTTGAGATTCACTTCTAGAAATTTAATAATAAATACAAACAGTCTGAGTTTAAAAATGCTACATTAATGCAGTGCTAGCACTTTTATATCAGGGACTGTAAAATCACAATATTTTAGAAGGCTGGTCTGTTTAAGTGTAATGTGGCTAAGCTGCATATCCTGCATTACATATTGCATATTTTAATAGTAAGAACATACTAAAACTTACATTTTAAAAGCCACTTTTTCATCATGCAAAGCTAATGTTAATGGAGAGTGAGAGAGACAGATTTGAAGGTGATCTGTTCAGTGGTTAGGAATTCTCAAATTCCAAGCTTTCACATCTCTTTTGCCCGTCAGGTTTTTTGTTTAAATAGGTAAAAAATGTACTGGCTGAAATAACCAGTGCTCTTCTCATAGTTAATCAGTTTGGTATTTAAATCCTGTCAGAAACTCAGAACTGAAGGTCTGGGGTTTTTATTTCCAAACAAGGATAGATATATAGGTCTTACGTATTTCTTAAAAAAAGCAAGCACAGTCAGAGGTTTTGGATTATCAGCCAACTCAGAGACGCTCATCCATAGCCTTCCTAGTCAAAGTATACATTGGGAAATAGAAATGGATGAGGGATATTTCACACTTTTTGTGTGAGGACAACACTGAAAATTCTATGTCAAAATGATTTTATGAGAGGTGTAGGAGTGGGTGTTCTTTTGATGTGGTATTTTGTTTCCTGGGTGCTTCAGTGTTATCAGTTTGTAGGGGGCCTATAGGTATGCTGGGGAGGGACTCTTCATTAGGGACTGTAGTGAGAGGAAAAGGAGTAAAGGGTTCAAACTTAAACAAGGGAAGTTTAGATTGGGTATGAGGAAGAAATTCTTTACTGTAAGGGTGGTGAGGCACTGGAATGGGTTGCCCAGGGAAGTTGTGAATACTCCATCCCTGGTGGTGTTCAAGGCCAGGTTGGACATAGCCTTGGGTGGCATGGTTTTGTCAGAGGTGTCCCTGCCCATGACAGGGGGGTTGGAACTGGACGAACTTAAGATCCTTTCCAACCCTAACTATTCTATGGGTCTATGACATTGTCTTCTCTCTGTTTAGGTACACATGAAGCAGCATTAGCGTGCATTTAATTCTAGAGCCCTATTTTGAAAAGGTTTACATCAAACATTTCATATTTCCATGGTCTATGAAAATAATATATATGTACTACTTACTGTATTACCTGAATAAGGACAGTGCATCTGGATCTTACCCTTTTACAAGTGCATACTTTATTTTTACAGATGGAAAAGTGGAAACATTGGTCACTATAGAACTCTTTTTCATCTACTAAATATTTTGCAATTAAAATGAGGATCTTATTGGCAGAAACAATAACCTATCATTTACTTTTTCATTTTTTAAAATGGTTCTTAAAGCGTAATAAATTGCTATGTAACATGCTAGTGTTCAAACACAGTTGATGAAAGCAGTCTGCAGTCTGGCACAGGTTAAGTTTTTGAATAGAGGTATTAAAAAGTCCTTAACATTTAACAAAAATTCTCTGTGTCAAACAGTAACATTCTTCCCCATGAAAGTGACATTTTTTCATCACTGTCAATGATTGAAGATAGCCTATTCTAGAGAGAAAACAATCCCATACATATTCTGAATCTAAATAAGACACTGGATGAAACATTTGTTGATGAAACAAAGTGGTAGTCCCCTGTCATGAAAATTTGCTTGCTATGCTTATCAGAGCTGTAGTACACTGTCTGCATCAATACAGTTTGTATTCTTGATTTTTAGGTACCCACTTTTCAGTCTGTGCGGGTATTGAATTGCCATATAAATTTAACAGCAACCAAAAAATAACTCATATCTTCAAAACAGTGTTTTATGTCTTGGTCTCAACCTGTTTACCAGTTCATTCTCTCTCCTACTGAGGATGTCAGTTATTCCCCTCCCAGAATTACTGACCATGCAGGCAAAATTGGATTTTATCATTGTTGGAATTTCCAGAAGAAATATGTAATGGAAATAAAGCTGAGCTGTAGAAGTACTCCTTTTTCCCTGCTGGGAGCGAATTTAGCACAATAAGCAAAATATCAATTAAGACATATTTTGCTAAGCCATATGCAACATACTTGGATTTAGATTTTCTACGCCATCTTATTCTTAGTTGAATTTATTTTTTCCTTCGTTGCAGCTCTTGTGAGAGGTCACCTAAGCCTCAGGATGCTAAAAGGGCCACTGTCACTGGGGGTAATTCATCCTTTATTTGCTGAACAACACAATACCAATCCAAGCCATGAGCGGTTGCGTGCATTTGTGGCTCCTGAGACAAAAGGAAAATTGGAGCCCTGATGGTGTGGCTAGCCTTGACAAGTCACGATGACCTGGAGACCTCTGTAAGGAAAGTGTTTTAGAAAGGCTACTCCTCAGCTGTTAAGATCCACGGGGCCTGTCAGGAGTCCAGAGCAATTTTCCAGCTGCAGGATTCAAAACTTGCACTGCAGAAAGAATGGGAGAGCCACAGGAGATTTCTTGTCAGAAACTCCCAAACTGAGCTCTGCACAGCAGTTTCCCAGCTTCTTGTGTTCTCTGCCCATGAATGATCCCTTGATGGCATCATCTGCTACCAGCTTCAGAAGGTTGAGGAAGATTGTTCTCACACGTTTTGTGTCTGAGTGTCAGCCGTGAGAAGGCAAGCACAGAATGAGCCATGAGGACTAGCTTGAAAGGTTCATTTAACTGTTGCTGCAAGAAAAATGTGCCTTAATATTTATTAAGGGGGTTAAGAGGAGGGTTAGATTTAATCTTTCAATGAGGTGAAACCGCTGAACAGTTTTAGCTGAAACTTGCTAAAAACCATTTTCCCCAGGACTGACATTATGTAGGAAAATATCACCAGAGAAGGGAAGTATTTCAAAAAGTTATCTGCATGAAAGAAACAAAGTTGTAATAACACTTCTATCATAAACTTAACTGGTATTGCTACCTTGAGCATCCTATAATAGTGTATCTTATCTGACCCAAATCCAACAACTAGCTCTGTTCCCTGTTCCTGTATATTTGGATGCTGGCCACACAAAATGGAGCACATTTCAATCAAAGAAAATTAGTATCTAGAAACCAATTATTAATCCACTCATAGGTACAAAATTAATAGCAAGGGGTATTTGCTTAAAGCAAACAGGAGCACAAATAACTCAGTATTGTAGAAAAAAAGAGTTTGCATAAGTTAAAGAATGGGATAGGGGTGACTGCTCCACTTCCATGGAACGAAACTGGTGACTCCTTTGATAAGCAGCAACATAAAACCAAGCTGGGTAAAATTAAAATGTGTCTTGAATTTGTGTAATTGTAAAGAATTTGTATAATTGTAAATCCTTGAAGGTATTTTGCTCATACCCATCAAAATGAAAGGACTCTAATTCATAATTCATAAGCATAGCCACTCCAGTGAGCGTTCCTTCAGGCTACTACGACTACCTTTGCAACCACCAAAGAATGCGAAGCAGAAACAGTAGTGACACTTCTGGACAGGAATACTTTTTCCCCCATATTGTTTTATAGTTTTGTGGGTGTTTTAAAACTTTGGATTGTTAGATTCTTTACCCTCTGCTACACAGGATGTTAGCCAGTCATCTGCACACGATTTAAAGACGAAAAGACTGGAAATAACACCTAGACATCTTCACTGCTCTGTGCTGACAGGGCCGATGCAGCCTGTATCGATCGTCACATCTAACTGGTAATAAGAATGTAAACTCAGCCTTGTGCTGCTTTCCATCAAAGCAATGCAAGTGAAGCTTTCCTTTTGCACAGCCTGCATTCATTTCTCCAGTAGTCAATATGTCCTGATAGAGCTTTTAGATGCTTATCAATATTTAACTGCACTCCTATTGACTCAGCAATTACACAGTAATTGATTTAAGATTGATTATCATCATGTTAACATTTTAATGGTCAAAGACTAATATAGGCAGCTGAATGTGAAATTATATTTGGTTTTTATTACCACTGTCCATGCACATTACTGTTCCTTCTCACCACGTTTTAAGTTTTACTTAATGTTGTGTTATTCACTAGAAATAGTTGAAGATATTGTTTATAGCCTTATTCTTCACCAGAACTATGTCCTGGTTTTTAGCACAACATGTTGATTACAACCAAAAACCTTCAAATGGACCTCTTCAGAATGTTGTATCACTGGTTTAAACATATGGAAAAAGTGAGTACTGACAAATAATGAATTAATCCACTGTGCCACACATAAGAGGCAGTTAGTGAAAGGATAAGAAGCAAAGTTGTTTTATCAACTGCAGGGTTTTATCCAAGAGGTAGGTTTGATCAGTGGTACTTTTGAGAATCAGCTTTATTGATTTTTTGCATGGAGAGGCCTGAAGTGCAGTCAGAACTATGACAGGTTTGAGCTCTGCCAGCTGTGATGGCTATAAATATCAGCAAAAAGAAATATCCAATAAATAAAATAAAGAATGTGGAAAGATAGAATCTTTTCCTAGTATGACAATAGGACTCAGTCTTATTGGTTTTGTTAACTCTTCTGTGCTCATGGTGTGTGAGATGGAGTCAGAGTTGTGTGTGATCTGTTGTGTACAAGCCCAGTGGAACAGGAGGGGAGGACCACCTATAGCCAGTACTGGTTCAGGATTTTAGATATTAGACAGGAGATTAAATCACAAATAAAGGGTTACTGTTGGGGAATAATTATATAAATAGATCTCCAACAGAAACCTGAGAACACAAAGGAGGAGTGGACCACAGGTGTTTTGGGATGATCACTGTTCACCATTTCCTACCTAGTCTTTTCAGAGAATATTGTTTTTTTTTTTTTTTTTGGCTGCTTTTTTGTCATGACTTACCTTACTAGAGCACTTTCCAAAAACCCACTTCTGAAATTTTTCTCAAGCTAGAGGCCAGTTGCTCTTGCAAATAGACCTCTGTAGGCTGAGTGTTAGATCTGGGCCTTAGTCAAAAGAAAAAAATAGAGTAAGGAAATCTTCAAAGGATTCCTCACTATGCCAATTAGAAGAGGTCAGTGAGCTACTTCCTTGCAGAGCCAAGTCTTTCACTGGTAATATCTGAAAAATGATACTTTCATCAGTAAAGTGCAAAGGTTTGAAAAGTTTTTGGATGTTTGTGAACCCTTCTTCAAAAAGCTATTGAAGCACTGTCACTTAGTGGGCTGCTATGGAAAAGATGGCAAATCATACTCTTCAGTGCTGTTATTGTAGGGTTTGGTCAGATCTGTGAATACTTATTGTCTTTTCCTGTTCTTTATTAACCAATGGAAGTTTTGCATCTATCAGGCATGAGCAGTCCTGCCGACATCTTTAATATTAGTCAGAATTTTATGACAATTTTTTTTGTCGTTTTTTTATACCAAAGAAAAATCATTCTAGGAGCATGTTTCCAGGAATATGGTCACCTTTAAAACCACCGTAAATTTCTGGCCTAGTTGCTCAGGATTTGAGCAATAACTTACTTTCTGTGAGAGAGCCTCTAAACTACGTTTACCTTCACCTGAGCTGTGCTTGAGTGAGTGTGGTAGATTTTTTGATTGTTCCTGTAATGGTAGTCTATCCTAATCAGTTTCTTCACTCCGTATGTATTGCTGTGGGAGCACAGCTTCTTAGAAGGCATGGAAATTTTTCTAATGAAGAGGAATTTTACTTGCATTTCTTTTTTTCTTTTAATTCTTCCTTTTAGCTATTTCTTCTTTCTTCTCAACATCAAGGTACAATCTAAGATAGCATTTAAGGTGGTATGGCCAAAAATACAACTGAAGGAAGTTCTTTAGTCAAGACTAATTCACACAGTAAATTTAGAATGTAGAGAGGAAAACAAATCATCAGTCTTCCCTAAATACTAAAATATCTTTTTTTCTGTACAATCATTCCTTGAGATATGCAGTATTAGTGTACACACCTTCTAGTGTAATTTCAGCACAGCAGCTCAGACTAAGCATGGTAATTAAAATTGCATGAATAGCGATATGGTAAATCTGGCTTCAGGACTCCTACTCCCTGATATGTTTTCCCACAGAGAAATTTCATATGTTAACTTCTCATCAGTCAGTGTGGTGCCAGATCATGCAGACTCTGCCTATTGCATCTGGTATAAGACAGGAAGTTGTCATAAAATATAAATTTTGGCTAATTTTATAAGAACAGGACCTGATCCAAATCAAATCTGGTGATCTTTGTGATCACGTACACCTTTTTATTAAGGACTGTAGTACTGCACCTTAACTTGAGTCAAATGACAAAATGTCATTGTTATCAAAATAATCTGAGAGGTTGCATGAGTGTGGGAAGCCTTGAAAGGCAACAGAAAGCTTTCTCAAAGGGTCTAGGAGAATTATTCCTGAAGATTTGATAAATCTGTGGTTTTTTACCAAGATATTAGTTGAATCCCTCTAGAAAGAGCCTCAAACTATGGCCAGGTTTGTCCAAAAAATTCACTGAAATATATATCAAATTAAATCTGTAAAAAGAGAGCAATTATTTTAAGCATACAATGGACTCAAACATCCTTTTACTACTAATATAACAATTAAGATCAATGGTTTTCTCCTGTGAAAAACCCATAGACATTCTTATAGTATTAAAAAAAGACAGATACTTCCACCAGTAATAATTGCTATTGAGAACTTCATTTTGAAGCAAAGTTCATTTTAGTCTTGCATCTGTGACAGATACTAGATTTGCATAAAACATCCAAGAAATACTTCTGTTCCGGCCTTGTTGGACTTTTCAATTACTTTGTACTGTTTGTACATGACTAAACCAGGTCTGAGATCTGGAGCAGACTGTTTGACTCCTTTCATTCACTAGAACTAGATTAGGACTGTCAGGAAAAGTCAGTCTTCTGCAATAAGAAATCTTGCCTAGGAAAGAATAGAGTTTTCTTTGTTAAGGCTTCTTGTACATTCATTCGATTTGGATGAGGAGTTACACTTTTGGATAGTTATCTGCACAAAGTTGATAGAGATTGGACCATTGCTAATTCTTGGGTTGATTTTTTTTTTTGTTTCCCAGTTCTTAAATGAAGTGTGCAGTAGGCACAGAACAGAACTATGTATATCAGGTGAAAAAGCTGGTTTCTACTCAGACTGCTGATGGTGAAATGAATAAAACATTTTTGAAATTATAAACCAGTCCATGTGTCTACAGTTCATTTCAGCACTTCATATTTTATTTAAAACTCCCTATTCATAGGTAGAAGATGCGAAGTTTCATATTAAAGCTTTCATTTTAATTAAAATGCAGCAGCAGGAAGACGAAAGAAACCCACAGCCCTCCAAGCCTCCTGACACCACAGAATTGTAGCACAAATTCTTAAAGTCTCCTTTTCTAGCTGCCCTGTTTGAAACTCTGAAGAGCTGGATTTTCAGAGCCATTGAGTGTCATAGTTTTATTTGAAAGTAGTAGAGGCTGCAACTGCCTCTTATTCCTCAAAGCTACATGTGATGTAGCTCAAAAAAACCACATTTGGGATAATTTGCCCCTGAGAAAACATGGCGCTTATATTCTGGGTCCTTGTCTGCTCTATGCATCCATAGGCTATTTTCTTGCCCCTTAAGAGGCATCGAGGGGGGAGTTTGTTTGTTTGCTTGCTTCTAATGAGCTTTGAGTGAAACTTAAATATAGATATGATCTCTCTGATTGCTGCTCAGAGCTAAAATGAAGCATGTTAAGCTACCACAGTTATGGTAGTCTTCAAGGTGTTTCCTGTGGCACCTCTGACATTTACAAAGCCCTGACAGGGATGCTGCCCAGCCCCCTTTGATCTACTTCCTGTTCTCATGCTGCTTATTCGCATCTTTATGTAAAATCTACATGAAGTCCAAAATGGACTCTATGATGATTTACTTCTGCTAGAAATTATGATAATAAAATCATAGAATCATAGAATAATTAGGGTTGGAAAGAACATTAAGATCATCTAGTTCCAACCCCCCTGCCATGGGCAGGAACACCTCACACTAAACCATGTCACCCAAGGCTCAGTCAAACCTGGCCTTGAACTCTGCCAGGGATGGACCATTCACAACTTTCTGGGGCAGCCCATTCCAGTACCTCACCACCCTTACAGTAAAGAACTTCATCCTTAATACTTTTCTTTCACGGGTGATTTTCATGAGCTTAGTGTTTGAACAGTTCTAAAAGCTATATATGATATGTCTTTTATAGTTGCCATGATCTCAGAGGTTATAATTTTTCTTATAAGGTGCTCATTTCTGTTTATCTTCCTTAGAACAAGTATGAGTGTTTTTTTCATAGAAATTTAACACTGCAACAAAGTTATCTGTTCAAGCTGGTCAAAAAAAAACTTGAACCTGCAGAGAGCACCTATGCCTGAGTATTACACACAACATCCTCATTGAAGTGTGGCTGTACAGAGCCATCAATATTCAAAAAGCCAGAGAGAGAAGGCAGTAAGGGCAGTACTGAAAAGAACCTTTGTGGTGATTCTTCTTTTCTGGCTTCATCTACCTTAGCTCCTTAGAAAAAAACCCAAACTCTTAAGTTTTAATTCACTATATGTCCACATTCCCTGTCTCCAAATGTATCCCCAACCAAACTCCTGGACTTCAGTGTAACAGAAGATCCAGAAACAGCTGTTTTGCTTGACAAATTATACTGTTTCAGCCACTCTTGTAATTAGGATGGGAGGTAGATACACTAAATCCACACTTAGGAAAAAAGCTACAAAACATTAATTGCAGTCTATTAAAATTCTAAATTTGTCATCATTGGAAATTTCCTTCTCTTCATACCAGAGTAGAATAATTCCAATATATGAGATGAATCCAGTGTGCACTTAATCCTTAATCTGCCATGCTGGCCTCATTCAAACTTGAGGGACCAATTCTATTATAAAGCATAATTACCCTAAAGTTAAAAACTTAAGCAAGGTCATGTCTGTGAAACTCAAATAGAAATTGCCATGGTTCATGTATAAACAGAGAACTTAATCAGGTAGAACCTATAAAAGCAAGGCTTTTAAATTGCCCCAGCTATCAAAACATAAAAAGTGTTATTAGAATGTCTCCTTTTATAATGCTTTCTAACACTGCTGCTTTTAAAATGGATTTAAGGACCAGTGATATAGTGAATATTTCCATATGGTTTAAATTACGTTTTTTTAATTTATTTTATATTACATAGGAATTGCCACAGTAGATTCTTTTTCCTTTCTTTTTAAACATAATTATGCATACAAACATGTAGTATTTGGATAGATTTATTATGATTCTATGTATCTTCTGTTAAGGCTATTACTCTAAGTTCATTTTTATCATAGAATACATAAGATTTTTAATAATATATTGCCAATTACTGAAGTGTTATAGAGGTGGTCTTTCTTGATTTGTCTTTTTACAAGTTAGCAATGTAACTTCTGAGAATACCATTCAGTATCATTTAAATCAGTACATTATATTTTTGTTGAAGGTGGTCACAGAAGTTTTCTTTCGAACAAGAATCTGATGAAGACAGCTGGGGTCAAACCTGACAAAGACAAATGAATCTTCACTACAAAAAAAAATCCATTTAGTAATGAAATGTTCAGTTTAAACTAGAATTTCTGTTCTGAGCTTTGGTAAACTCATATTTGCTTACTACAAGCAAATAGAGGTTAAGCACAAAACAAAACTCTTCTGCCTTTCTTGTTTGACTTTTGGTATATGTTTGGGGTTTTTTTAAAGGCAACTGAAAATCCCCGGCACTAGCGCTTCATTACTTTTCTACAATATCCATAGCTTAACTTATCCTGAAATGATCATAGCTTGATGATTAGCTAATTAGGAGCACTCATCATCATTTTCATTGGCTATTTGCAAAATAATACATCTGGGTAATTTAATGCAAGTTACTTCATGAACGCTTGCTTAAAATAAAACACATAAGCGCAATACAAGGAGAAGATACATCTCATTTTATGATAGCATTAAAAACAACAACATTTTGTAACTGACAATGAAATTGCTTATAGGAACAAACTAAAATCACAGAAAATGCATAATGGAGAGTCCTGATGTGCAAAAACATGTTATCTTTGTTTCTGTGTAAATTGTTCTCTCAGTGCTCCACATTTTCCCCTGCTGGGATGGAAGACTCTTGAAATATTTCCTTTTAGTTTTTATGCGTAAAATTACAAGATGAGTAATTCTTTATAAGCTTAATTTTACTGTTAGTGTTCATCATATGTGACTCATGACCCAATGAGCCCTATATGCATTTAAGAAATGAGTGGAAAGTATTAAATGTCCTGCATTCATTAGAATGACTCTATTAGAAAAGATGTTGTTCAATCACCTAATAGTTACAACAAACATTTTAGCTAAATAGCTAACATTTTTAGACATCTGGCTAAAAAACAGATGGTCACTTTTCATTGCTCAAGTATGTTAACACCTATTAACACATCCATGTTAATACCACTGAAAGCAGTTTGCTATTTCGTTTTCATAGCTGGTCACATTCATTAGGGCATAAGATTTCTTTCCTTCTAATGCCGCTCCTTCTACCTCAAATCTGGATCAGATTTTATTTCCCCAACTCTGTCTTCTCTGATGTCCTGAACCTCTTCTCCACCACTCTCTAGTTGATAATCCACAATGTCCCCATCCTAATTTTAGAAGAAAGTCAGCATGAGTTGCTACTGTTCCTTTAAAATTAGAGACATTCATTGCTCACACTGCCATTCCAGGTTAATTTTATGCATTTAGCAAACTAATTCACTAATTTCCTTTTAAGATTGCTCATTTAGAGGTCTCCCACCTCTATAGTTTGATCTGTATTCCTGTCTCTATCTTACTTCTGTTAGCAGCAGTTGTTCTAATATTGCTTTAAGAAGTGGTGTTTGATCCTAGTTCTCTTTCCAGTATGTTCATGTAAACCTGGAATATCAGTCAATTTGTGGCAGTTCCACAGGTGTGAATTTTGTTGAAGTGAGAGGTGAATGTGATCTGTCTATGGCTCTGGGAAACATGGTTTGTACTATGGCAATGGCTCAGAGCATTTATAACAAATAAATCGTCATTTCACCAAGTAGCAACTTAGAAGCTACTAAATTTTCTGATTAGGAAGGGAACCTCAGCTGTGATCTGACATATTAATCTAAAGGACATGAAAGGCAGCATTGGATTTTTTAACTCCCTTGTTTTTATATAGCATTCCTTAAAGAAATTTTTCTTAAGGAAAGTAAGAAGTCTGTTAGGGTGGATAGAGCAAGCTGCAATACGAGGTATTTGCTGCCCTCAAGCTGCACTAAGGGGCTAAAGAATTCTGTCTATTCTTTTGATCTGCACATTTTTTTCAATTATATGGTAGATGCAGTCTCCTTCACAAAACAGTGATGGAGGCTCACTGGAAAAGCAAGTGGGAATCCTCACAAAGTTTTGTAGGACTTATTCCAGTAGTTATATTTTCTGTTTCCAATGAAAAGAATTTTAGTCAAGGTACACATGTACAGAACATACTTTTTCATGTGTTATAATTATATGGAACAGCTTTAGTAATTAGGCAGACAACATGCAGAGGAGAGATTACACAAATAATAGGATTTTTTTTTAAGATTTTACCCAATCAAAATATGTATCGTATTGGCAACCCAAAAATTTCGCATACTTAATTTGAGTTATAGTCACTTCATTGTTACATGATCCACATTAAAAATATAATAAGCCAATCTTTTTTTCTATCTATAGAATGAAAAAAAACCTGCTGAGACACGACTTTTAAAAAAACTAACATTCACTGTTTATTAGTACTGTTTATACAAATATGTAAAAAAGGTGGGGCTTTTTGGAACAGGGACCTTTTTGTGCTGTATAGCCCAAAACAAGCTGCAGGCACTAAAATATTAAACAAAATAAAACAAACAAAAAAGATCACTGTGTAAAATTATGTGACTCAAGATGTAAGGGTGTATTGAATATCCATATTTTCCTCACTGAGTTCATTGATATGCTAATTTTATTTTTATGTATGCATTGAAAAAACTGCATGAAATTTTGGTTTGCAAAATGAGAAATTGATATTCAGTCAATTCAGAAGACAAAGAATCATAGAACAGTTTGCATTGGAAGGGACCTTAAGCACCACCTAGTGCAGTTCCAGACCTCTGACACGGGCAGAGACATCTTTCAGTAGTCCAGGTTGCTCTAAGTCCTGTCCAACCTGGCCTTGAACACTGCCAGGGGTAGGGCAGCCACAGCTTCTCTGGGCAACCTGTGTTAGTATCTCAACACCTTCACAGTAAAGAACTTCTTCCTAATATGTGATCTAAATGCACCCTTTTTCAGTCTAAGAAGCAGATGTATGGGAAACCAGGCAGGTAAATGCAGACTTAAAGGACTTGTGCAAGTTCTAAATGGAAACATCTTTTGATCTTTGAAGTTTGTCTCCTCTAGAAACATCATTCATAGCTTTGGCTATCTTGTCTATTCTTGAACAGCTGGTTAAACCATAAATATAAATAATAAGGTCAACAGATTATGTTAATCATAGATCTGAACCTAGTGCTAAAACAAGAATAGGAAGGTTTGTTAGGAACAGATTTTAAACACAGTTTTCCTTGTCACAGCAGCCAAAGGATTTGCTACTGGGAAGAGTATTCAACAGACCACTCTGCCTTGGATAAGCCATAAGCAAACCAGGCAAGAGATGTGTCGTTTCACTGTTATACTCAGCTACCTCAGAGGATAGAGTAGAGCTTTATTTTAACTCCAAAGGCTACTAGGAAACAAAAGAATTTTCCAAGCAAATTTGAAAGTTTTGTTCTGTCATTGCTGCTCACTGACCCTTCCATTCAAAGCTCTCTGTTTCTGCACTCTATTCTTGCATTGTCAAAACACATCCCAGTGAAGCAAGACAGGTTCAAAGGAACTGAAGTAGTGTATTATTTGGTTTAGCTGGACAGTATTTTTTTTGCATGAGAGATTGTTGATCTACATAGTTTTAAATGGCTGCATGGTTCTTCACATTTACATAGCAAAAAATAGAAGATGATAATTGATGCAAAATAATTATTTTTCTTGGACCCATAGAAATTTGATCTTAGAAAAGATTCTTGATTCAAAAACTATTTAGTCTTTGTGTGGTTTTCTCTGATAATCAAATAGACACTCAAACTACCTTCCTAAAATTACGCCTTACTGTAAACGTTTTAATGTTTATACTGGAACTGGCTCCACAACATAAAAGAACACAATGTCCATGTATTTATCCAGTGTTTGCATTGCTTCCCAAATGTTTATGACAAATAGTACTTTTTCTAATGCAGTGCTTGTTTCCTTCAAGCAGTTGTAGACCACTGTCATGTGCCCACTGAGTTTCTGATTAGTTATTTACCTATGAATATATTTTTTTCTTCTAAATATTCCTCGGTGTCAAATATACAGGTTCCCTTATCTGCTGTGTTTGACAGTGTTTTCTTGCACCCGGTAGTGAACTCTTCTCAGGGTGACCATTTACAAATTGTAGAAATGTATTAACAGCTTTAAGATATTACTAAGAATACTGCACAAAATTTGATACTTTTTTGGCTAGTTCCAGAAGTTTTAACAGTGCTGGTAGTGCCGAGTGATAGGTGCCTTGCGCCTTGTTCAAAGTCAGAGGCAGAGAGGTTCTCTTTCACATGGGAGATACAAGAGGCAAAAGGGGATGCCTTCTCCCAGCACACTGAGGAGGGACTAGCCAACATAGGAAAATAAAGACTAGTAAGACTGGTATGATTTTGTCTCTACTCACAGAACAGAATTAGCATTTAAACCCTGGAATAGACAATTATGTACCTTTTTGCAGAATTGGTTAGTAAATTATTTTCAAATGAGGTTAATTACAATAGTCATGCTCCTTTTGTTTAGTCCTTAAACCTGGTGGTTAGCATTTTCAGTGGGCCTCTCTCCAGAGAACTGGATTTTGTGTTTCCTGTTATTGTCTCCTGAACACAACACATAGACTGTAGCTCTCTTCCTAAATCTTTAGGGAATCTAATACTTGGAGACAAGTGCAGCTAAAACATGAGTATATGAATCTTGTAAGAACAGACTTTAATTTTCCAGAGGGGAAAAAAAAATCTTCAATTAATTTTGCTTGCTTTGAATTTGCTACAAATGGTGAATCACAGAGATAATAATGTTCTCCTTAGGAAATTGTTGTCATAATAATGGAAGTAGGGATATGGCAGTTCTTTTGAAATTCTCTCATTAGGAAAGAGAAAAAAGTTGCGCTCAAAACTTGTCAGTGTGTTTCACTTTTATCTCTAAGAGGAGTTCTTGTTCAGTTGTAGTGTCAAGCACAAGAACCAAAACCCTGTGACCAGAATTTGAGAGCTAGAAGTCTGCAGACAGATGAAAAAGACAGACATACAGAGAAACTTTAAAATGAGGCAAAATAATCGCTAAAAATTGATAAAATAATCTAGCAGTGAGTTAACTCTCATTCAAGTGTGCATTAGTGTATTTGCATTTGTAGACTGTTTATATAACTACTAATTAGTAAAGGGGATGTCATAATGGCTGAATTAATAGGTGAAGGAATAATGTTAGGTATATGGTGTACAAATATGCATCCAGGTTCCTGGTGGAACATGTGGGCACTTGCTCTAATTGCAGCATGGCACCTGGCTCTTTTTTAGCTTAATTCCAAAATATTTTCCCAGGGTTTTTTGGTTTTGTTTTTTAATAGAAAAAAAACCAATGTTCTGATATGGAGCTGCACATGTAGAATTGTTAGTTCTCGGCTTGGTGTTTCAAAATGCTTTTTTTAGCATTAATCTAGGGCATAGTTTTTTAGAGGCAAAAAGTCTGTAACTTTATGCAGAATTTTGAAAGAATTGCTTTCTATAGCTGCTTATATTTTAGGTTTATGAATTGCCTAAAATGTTACAACGTGCCTCAGTGAAACTTTTTTCAGATACAATATTTTAAAACAGAGAAATTCCCTTTTTGCAGGTCAGTGCAGAATGCACTAAGTCTCTGCCAGTTTCCTTTCATGCGTGATCTTTGCTTCCTTGATCATTTCTGTAATCTCTATCACTTCAGCTGTCTATGCCTCCACTTGTAGCATTAACCTTGATGTTCTGTAATAGATGTCTCTCATGACCTTTGCTCTTTCCTGTTCTCTCCCTTAATTTCCTTGGTTAGCCACACTGGGTGGTTTGCTTCTTTTATAGCCTATTTATTTCCTAGTGATGTTCTTTTCTTAGACTCCCACTTAATTAAAGCTGTACTGTCAACCTGAAAATCACCTTTCCATCTGCAAATGTTGTGTCTTTTCTAGTTATATGGAGCCCTTGAGATGACTCTAGCTAAAAGGCAGAGAAGATTTCGCGGGTTTTTTTTTTCCTTTATTCGTGTTGCTTAACTTGTATAACATTCCAGTATTATTTGAGTGTGTGGTATTTCTGGTACCTGAGAAGGTCTGCCACCAATTGTGGAAAGAGGAAAGAGATGGCAATGCCATCCTTGCTTCTTTTCTCCTTTGGTCTGTCAGGAGCATGCAATTCTAGAATTAGTCAGTACTCAATGAATTAAGCCATGTTACAAGGCTGTTTTAAAGAAAAAAAAACTTGAGATCTTTTACCCCCACAGTTGTTAGGGAAGGATCAGGGTGTGTGTAGGTAATTCTGGGATGGTTTTAGTAAAGCTTCACGATTTCAGAAAATATAAATATATATAACTACTTCTGTTTGTTCTCTGTTTTTCCCTGTTCTGTAATTCTGTACTAATCACAGAACAATTATGGCCCTCTCAAATAAACCAAATGTTAAATAAAGTTCTTTCTGTTTCAAGGTATCCTCTGCTAACAGAGAAATTAGTTCTGATGCACTCAAGCTGGATTTGCTGGGATAGTATTTACATTTTTAATTTCCAATTTTGAAACCTCATCCAGGACAGTCTGAGAATAGTATTGTTAACTCTTACTTCAGCAAGATACACTTTTACTCACATCACACAAAAAATACATGTCTGATATTCCAAACCCTTTTGAAAATTGACACTGTAAGCAGTAGCAATAGCCTCTGTCTTGTTATTAATATGGAAATATTTATGTGTTAGTGTAAGACAGAAAGATAAAATCCAGAACATATTTAGGAAATATAGAGGTGATTTATATCTAGTAGTAAGTTATGGCCTTCATAAATTAGGAGGCTGGAAAGAGTAACACCACAGCTGATAAAAGCACATAATTGATACAAGTTTTCAAGACTTTTTTTTCTTTAATAATACTTTGCAGTATTTCTGATGGTGAATATAGATTGAGTTGTAGTAATATTTTAGATCATTTTGCAAGCGTAAGACAGAGATAGGATACAGAGCACAGGGTTATTGCTGGTACAAAAGGAAATATAAGATTTCCTTAATGGATATTTAAGTTTATTTAAAGGTTTTGTACCATTCATGAATGTCTCTAACTGGTTCAACCTTGTCTTTTCCTTCCTCTTTTACTAAAAACTAATGAATTTTAAAGATTTTTATGAAGTAATGGAAAAGGGTTTCTGAGAACCTAGTACACTAGAAAAGCGGTATTGCACAGACATGTTACTCACTGGGTGATCACATGAAAAGGCAATTTCTTCATGCTAGTATTATTAATAAAATTGGTTACATTTTTCAAAATATTTAGTCAATTTGAGCCATTTCTGTCAATATTTCTGATTAACAACAACTATAGATTTTGGCAACAAAAGTAAATAGCAAACTCGCCCCAGTATAGAAGGTTTTATTCCTTATGGTGAAAGTATGAATTTCTGTCCAGCCACATCTCACTGCTTTCTAAGTGCTCTATATTGGAAAATATTACAGTAAATAAACATTAATTTACTATGCTCTGATAAGCAATGGCTTCCTCAGTTTGTGGGTAAATTGCTTAAGAAAGGTACTTGGTCAGTGTTACATGTTTATTAGAGGTTATCAGTGCTCTGCTTCGTGCATTGTCACAGACCTTGGCATTATATCAGGATGTTATTGCCTGGCAATATTTCTGTTCCTAGTCTGGAAGTGTTGTGTCAAACATTAAAAAAAAAACAAACCAACCCAGGTGCAAGCTCCTTTCATGTTTGGCTTAAACACATTTTTTTATTTCCTACAAACCTGATGCTTAGAATTCAGTTTTTATATTCATAAAAAAAAAATTCCTGAAATCCAGCATCCAGATCAAATTAATAGTTTGCAAAAATGTTTATCCTGCATTTAACTAAGACATTTTGTTTGACAAAAGGGAAAGAGGAACACTGCCTGTTGGACTTGGGGGTTGTGAATACAGAGAACCCACATGTAAATAGAAAAAATCTTTAGTTACCTATAAGCAAAGCTCTTCAGGGTGGACTCTGCTTATTCACACACCAGCAGCAGTTCCCCTTTGATTTGAGTTTCAGTATCAGTTCTGTGTTAGAGAAACTGTGCTACAGTCATAAGCAGAAAACTCCCAAGCTCCCTTATGAGGCACTGCTAGGAAACAGCTCTGTTGTAGCATCCCCTGTGACTATATGCCCTGAAGGGCGCTTGTTTCAGGTAAGTAACTTTCTTATATGCAAAATGTACTTTCAATGAAAAAGCTTGATCATTTCCACTGAAGAGTACTTCTTACACACTGAAGAGTACTTCTTACAGCTTTTTTTTTTTGGCAAATTTGGTAATGTACAATACCAAAGATACCTCTTACAATATGGAGTAATCCCTCTGAAAACTTCTGCAATATCTAGTCCATATCTATTACTAAATGTGTATAAGATAGAACTCTAATTGAACAAAAGTTTCACTGAGTGCAATGAATGGGGGATATGGGCACCAACTGGAAGGAAAAAGGTGCAGTTTTCTTCCGTAAGATGAATAGAAGTATTGGATACTCTCATGAAGACAAAAAGGAACTAAATTTTAGTTCTTTAGAGCAGAATTTATGCAAATTTATTTTAAGACTTCGCCCCCCCCCCCCCCCAACTATTTGAGCTGGTCATCTCTGGTTAAAATGAAAGATATTCAATTAGCTGAGATTAACTACTGGGAAAAACAGGGTAGTATTTCTTAAGCCCTAGGAGGGGCAATAGCAGCTGAAGAGCTTGTTTAAGAAAATGTCAAAATTAGGAAATATGTCTTTATACATTCTAAAAGTCTCTAAAATTTTATTCTGAAGATTGAAAGAGAAGGGATTTATTTCTGAGGAACTTTTAGATCATGCTGCTACCCTCCACAGTCCTGACAGTACACGATTTTCTGCAGGTTCTTGGAAAGGATTAACAGAACAAGTATTTCATTACCTGTTTTAAAATCTTTGGGACAGATCTTTGGTACCAGTATATCCTGAGACTAATAGGAGAATGACAAGTTGAGGATGTTAAGGGTTCATCCTATTTAAGTTTGCAGTGAAACAACATCAAACACTGGTGTCAGAATTCGTTTTGCTTTGAAATGCTGGTAAGATGTACATATAAGAACTCCGACAGGGTAGCTGTAAACAGAAAGAGCTGGGGCAGGTAAGGAATAAGTTCTTTGTCCTTTGAAAGGAAGGACTATCTGAACAAGCAGCATCCCATTTTCTTAATAAAGCTCACAGTCAAAGTGTCTTCTTGGATATTTGTCTGCTTCTGGATGCCCAGACAGCAGCCAAGAGCACTTTTTCCATCTTCACTTGCCAAAGAGGTTGTGACCTTTTCTGAGTCCCTCAAAATCTATGGGTTTTTATTCCCAGGTTAAATTACACTGAGCATCTTGTAAGGTTCATTTTCAGCTTTCAGTTCAGCAGCATTGTAAGAACAGAGTGTATTATCATATGTTAGATAGATTTTATGTACTGTTTCTGTACTTAATTCAGGTTCCTGGTTTCAGTTTCTTCCTTGGATCTCTCAAATCTGCTTCTCTAGTCATGCTCTGCCCTCGTAACTGAGGTGAGCTGAGGCATTTGAGATAACCCTCTGCAGGTATTTTGGCAGTTGGAAGCAAGGCAGTCTCATTGGCAGGGTGTAATTCAGCGTTTTCTTTTGCTCCTTGAAGATTATTGACATACAGAATACATAGCTCTACCTGTTAAGTATAAATTTTAGTTTCTTTCATGGTGCACTTGAAAAGACAGTGAGGTATGAAGGTAGTACTATGGTTTTACCTTCACTCAAATTAAGTGGAATTTAAATTAGGGGAAACTTCACAATTCAGGATGGCTAGCACAAGGATAAGTTTTGCCCAAGTGCACCAACATCATTTTTATTTTTGATTAATCTTGTTCTCCTTTCACACACCATACAAATAAAAAGCAACTTCAGTTGCAATGTTCACAATTGCAAGAAATGATATTTTCTAACTATGTACCTTAGCATTTTTAACATTAACCACTGGAAAACATGCATATTCAAATATTCAGTGGCGTGCATTCTGTCTTCATTTCTCATGATAATGGAGGATGAAATAACGTGCTAGCTATTTCTAGAATGCCTGGTAGCTTAATGTGTAAGGTTTAACAAGGTAAAATGATTCTTCTTCCTCTTTCACTTTGCAAGAAAATGAATTTTGACTATTGCTTTATATGAATTTTCATGATGATAACTTCAGTTAAATAGACTTCTCAGGTTTTCTACCCTGACGTTGTGACAGCGACAGTTCCTTGTACATCTCATTATCCTAATAAAGTTCTATTACAATACTCCAGGAAGAGGAAAAAAAAAAAAAAAAAAAAAAAAAACAACCAAACAAAAAAAAAAAACCCACCAAAACCCAAAATAACAAAGCATTTACATGCAAGTTTGCTTTAGTGATTGGTATCTTTATAATACCTAGCTGCTCTTTGTGCTTCTTTGAGAATTGAATTAAATGACCTAGAAGTTCAGAGTTAACATTTAAGCTTTACTAGTCCTTGAAAAACAGTAAGATGAAGAAGTTGCAGCACTTATTATTGAAACTATTCAGAAATTGAATTACAGACACTTTCAGGGCCACATCACATCCTTATATAATTTACAGAAGGAAGCTATTTCCCTGACCCTCAAACCTTCTGTACAAATACTTTCTTGTTTAATAAAAACAACTACATCATATACTTTGACAAGCTAGAACTGGGAGTCAATCTTTAAAGCCCAAATCCAGCAAGCTATTAAATGTCACTTTCTCAGTATTGCAGGCTCTTGCTTCCTTTTGCAGCTGAAAGCACTCAGTACCGCACTGGGTGACGCTTGCTGCGTGTGTGCAGTGTGTCCAGCGTGCGCAGTGACTTTATGCTTTTGTTCTCTTTAGAAGTGGTTGACTGTCCCTGAAATATTCAAAATACAAAATTCACTTTGAAATTTTATTTTCACCCGAGTTTCCTTGTTACCCTTTCTGTACTCCCTGATTCTGAAGACAGTTTAGTCAATGTTCTGGAAGAGCCAGATAACGCAGATGCTACGGCCTGCATTTGAACTCTGTTACTAGGTTGTCTACACTACAAGCTTATTCTGATAAAGCTGTGCTCCAGTGTGCATAGTGGATGTGAAGTGTGATGATAAAAGCGTTTTTCTGTTGGTATAGATACACTATTGCATTGAAAGCCATGACATAAACTTGCAAATCCCATTCTTTTTTCAGGATACTTCCCTGTCTAGGCTCAGATACTTAAAAATGGTTTCTGTGTCTGGCTGTGGCTTTATGGAGTTGGACCCATTAACTTATTTGCTCATTCTGCAAACTCTTTAGCTGAAGTTCTAAGTATTCTGTGTTACTCAAAGCGATAATAAGAAAACAGGATGACGTAAAGAGCAATTTTAATAACCTATGCAAAATTGATCTCAAAGCAGGTAATACAGTGGTTAGAATGGGGTTTTTAACAAATGCCCTTAATAATTTAAATACGGAGGATTCCTGATGCATCAACAGAAGCTAAGATGGGAAAGTGAAGGATAACTCTTCTGAGCTAACATATATTCTTCTATGCTATGTTAATCTGAAGTGAAATTTTTTCTGTTATCTGATGTAGATGGAAATTTGCAGCACAATCATACTTTAGGTTATTACAACTAGTTCCAGAAATTTTGGAGATTATTGTTCTGTGCCTAGGGAGGATATTTATACTATAAATAATCTTTCTAGCAAGCAGAAAATTCATAAATGCTAATTCTCTTTGACAAATTATAAAAACTTGAACTGGATTACAGCAAAATAACAATCCATCAAATTGTTGTGGACTATACACCTCATCTTTGAATTTATTCAGACCTCATTCTTAGAGAGATCGTTATTTAAATTCCATCATGACTGGTTCAGATAGCTACTTAATGTTGTAAAAATGCCAGAAAAGTCAAACAGTGCTAGTGACGCATAGGTTACTGGGATCCTTCATCTCAAAAGCTTCCAAGATAGAAGTAATTCTTTAATCTTCTGTGTGAGTCTCAAGACACTCTTTCTTTTTAATGCTGTACTAGATTTTCATCTTTTTTTTTCTTACTTTTCTGAATCTCCTTACTAAATCTATCCTGTGTTTATTAGACAGTGGAGATGTCCCTTCAACCTTACTGACAGCAAAGGCTTTGGTGAAGTATTTTTTATATACAAAGATGATTTCCCAAGGTATGTAAGGGCTCATTACTAATGGCAAGAAAGAGATTTTGAACCTTATGTTGGTTGGATGACAGGACAGATCAGTGAAACTGTAACATAGGTTGTTACAGAAAATGGGACAGTATGATAAAATGGAAATATAATTTGACTAAATGCAAGTTTTTTATAACTAGGAGCTGATTTCTCATTCAAGAATCTGAATTCAGTAAACTTAAAGGAAATATAATTATTAGATTCTGGAAAATTGGGAGGGGGGGAGTATTATTTATATTTTCTTTTTCTTCCACAGCAACAACATTATTTACCTCACACCACACAAAATGGCAGCTAGTGATTGCAGAATCATAGAATGGTTTGTGTTGGAAGGGACCTTAAACGTCATCTAGTTCCAACTCCCTGCCACATGCAGGGACAGCTTCCACTAGACTAGGGTGCTCAAAGCCTGGGCTTGAACACTTCCAGGGATAGGGCATCCATAAGTTCTCTGGCAACCTGGTCTAGTTCTCAACAACCC
The DNA here is from genome assembly GCA_024733675.1 of Psilopsiagon aymara. Lineage (NCBI taxonomy): Eukaryota > Metazoa > Chordata > Aves > Psittaciformes > Psittacidae > Psilopsiagon > Psilopsiagon aymara. The sequence goes on along the minus strand of JANRGW010018904.1, from coordinate 8,883 downwards.
TCACAGTGAAGAATTTTTTCCTAATATCTAATCTAAATCTCCCCTCTGTCAGTTTAAAGCCATTCCGCCTTGTTACTACATGCCCTTGTAAAAAGCCCCTCTTCAGATTTCGTGTAGGCTCCCTTTAGGTATCGGAAGGCTGTTATCAGCTCTCCCTTGATGATTAACAACTCTGTATGCATCACTGTATTTGGCTAACAAGCAACTGATGAATCTTTATGTTCAACAAGCAGTGCATTTTCTAATGCAGTGCTGGTGAGATTAAGATGCTACAGAATCTTTAACTATCCCAATAATGATAAACATACAGTTGACAATAAGGGTAGGTGTTATGTCACCCTGGCAAAATTACAATTTGGAATATAACTTCAACTGTGAATAACTGCATCATAATCTGTATTGAGAATCAGTTCTGTACTTCCTCTTGAATTCCATATATGTGTGCAGAACAGGTGTGTAAGTGCTACCAAATAGAGTTGGTATATAGTATTTAGCAAAAGAAATGTTAAATATAATCTGTAGACTGTGTTCACACAATTAGGTCAATCATTACCTTTTCAACTGTTTGAGTCCTGACTCATGGACCCTCTGAACCCATTAAACTTGCAAGTCCCATTCCTAGTACCTGCTGTGATCATGCTTGGAAACTCTTCTAGGAGGAAAAGCCAGTGAAAGATGAGCTTTCTTGCTGACCATGAGCTCCCTGTCTGGATCACAAGTACTGCAGTGTGGATAAAAGTGAGCTGTGCTAAAATCATGCAGCTGGACAGCAGCATTGTTTTTTTTCAGTTGCACTGACTTTGTAGTGGAAGAGATTAGTAGTATCTTCACAGTCAATTACTGTACACAAATAGTTCCAGAAGTTCTTCCTAACCGAGAGAAAATATCTCTTTTATATTTTTATAATAAATTATCTAGTGGATGGGACATCTAATTCTTTTTAAAAATTTTGGTAATAGCAGCTGTGCAAGGACCTTATAAAGCAGGACTATTGCTTAGCCTGTGTGACCATATATTTAGAATGTCTCAGGAATAATATTGGAAACGTTACAAAAAGAAAGTATTTTTCCTTTAGATCCTCCAAGAGCTCTTAATGGTCAGTCATTTATACAGTCTTTCCCCTTGATTACACCATCAGCCAATCTCTTTCTTGGTGACTTAGAAGTGCATATTTCAAGAAAAAAGTTGGAGAAATCAAGAAATACCTTGTTCTTTAGTGAATTCTGATCTCTAAATAATTATAATGTAAGTTGAAGCCACACTTAACAGAAGGCAATTATGCAGGCATTGTTTATCACTTCAAATTTTGAAGTTTTCCAATAACTCTTTGTTACAATTTTCATTTTGAAGCTACCAGGTTTTCTTATGAGTTAGATTCCATACTCTTTCCTTTGAACATTATTTTAAATTTATTCAGAGAATTAATCAAACATCTTGTGATATTCTTCACAGTATATTCTTTCTATAATGCTAATTAAACGTGTGGTGAAAGCAGTGGCTAAGTAGTGTTGGGCAAATTCAACTTAGCCTGAGACTATTCGTCTTATCTTCAAACTGAGTCCAAAATCCATGCCTTTAAAGTGCCATTGCAGTAAAACTGCTAAATCCTTATAAAGCTTAAAGTAGATAGTAATGTATCTTATTACCATATAATGTGAAAATGATAGCAGAAGTAATATAGCTAAGTATAAAAATTGTACAAATTAGGATGATTTGCTTAATTTGAAAAGTTTCAAAAACTATAAAGAGTTTGGTACAGATTGATTCATTAGAAGAAGTTTACAAAAATACCTCAGTAGATGTTATTGAAATAATATGCATATAAGATCTGACTTTTCCATCTGAAAAGTTCTGTGTAACTTTTTGTTTGCAGATAATTGGAAACTCACACATGGTATGTGGGATTGAAGTATTGTTTCATTACCTTCTATGAGGAAGCTTAGCATGGCATTCCCTTGTCTTTGGTGTGATTTTATCATATTTTCCTATCAATCTCTTGTCCCTTTCCTGTTTGCTAAATCTTTAGTTATTCTGAAGTTTTGAAATTCACATGTGTAAGATTCATTCAGCCACATATTTTCTTTTAAAAAGCTGGTTTACATCTTCATGAAAATTATCTAGAAAAATTCTCTCAGCATTAAAAATGCAGGGAGTGAGACTGCCTTGTGGATAAGCCACTAACTGGATGGAGCTTTCTTGATCTGACTGCAACTTCTTGTGCCATCACCCGATCCTGTGCCATCCTGAACCTAGATCCTGAATCTGAAGCTTAGATTTTTATTTAGGGAATTAGATGATTTAATAAGTTGGGATTGTCTGGGTTTCAAAAGCTATGTGCCTCATATCCCTTATCTGTAAACTGGCGCTGTTGCTCATATTGCTTTCTGCATGAAAGTATAAAACCAAAGTTTATCAGACTTCTAAGAGAGTTAGGTATCAGGTGATGGGGATAAGGCCTGTTCTTCTGAAAGTTTATTATTGACTGCTTATTTCCAGGGTGGGCTGTACTGAAGCACCATCCTTTAAGTCAATGTCAGAATGATGAGATCGTACATGTATGTAAAAAGGTGGTTGTGCAGTAATTAGCTGTGCTTTTATCTGACTTCATAAAAATAGGAAAGGCTATATATTATCAAATACTCCAGTTTTGACGGAGGATTATTCTTTCAGCTCTTAGTAGTTGTCTATCATTTTGTTCCTCTTTGTCTTGAATTCCATGTGCAACAGTATTTTAATTATATGGTGGATTTTCCATCACAGATGCAAAAATGTTTTTTCCAGAACTATATCAGAATAATCATAATCTGGGGAAAAAAAGCTGTTTTACTAATATGTAAAATAAATCATGTTCTTTTTTCTCCTTTGAGAAAGAGATCAAGAAGGACTTCCTAAGCTGACCAGTACATGTAAACGATGGAAGGGAGAAAAATAAAATTGAGACTTTTCAGTTTATTATAGCTTTGAGACAATTAGTCTAATTCAGATTAGCTCAAATCACCAATAAGTCAAGCGTTATTAGCTATTTGGGAGGAATAAAGGGTTAGGACCACTGCCTAATCAATGAGAAGAAAAAATTTACTTTTTTGTGCCTCCAAGCCATCTTTAAAAAAGGAGTTGTTTTTTTTTTTTTTTTTGCCATTCCCATCTCTTTCACCTAGTCACTATTAGAAGTTGAATATGTAGGTAGGTTAAAAGCAATACTCTGCAATGCGTGAGGATCTTTATTTAATGCTTTCTATGCGCTCACCTAGAGACAGTGGCTATTACAGGAGGTCTCTTTCTATATATGCATTTTCTAAGAGAGTTTAAGCGGTAAACAAAAATTAAGTTAATACAGTTGTTTTGTATTACTTGGGGTTAGCCAGCTGGAAAACTGGCTATCTTGCCTTAAACTGTTTTACTGTTTAGATGTATCAGTATAATGTTCTCAAAGATTTCTGTGGAATATAGCTTTCATTTAACAGGAAATGCATCAGATTGCTGATGTTTGAGTGAGAGGTGGCGTGTTGATTGCCAGTTAGTCTTCCGAGGTGCTTGGTAGAGTTTGCTGACAGCAACAGGATCTGGGATGAAATGAAGAAATACTGGATGGTTGAGCTTCCTTCTGTAACATCCTGGTAACTTTGGAAGAAGGGGAGTATTGAAGGATGGGAGGACCTCAGAAAGAATTTTTTTCAATAGCAAATATTATTGTCTTTGAGACACTGGAACAACCAAGTACTAACACATCTGCAGGATACCTAAGGTGATTTTATGATAAGAAGAGGGCATTTTGGGAGGTGGTTCAATCTATATTAATGCCCAGTGTCCTAGTTTCTGGCACTGGCTGAAAAAACAAGCAACCCCTGGAAAGCAGTTCAGGTTTATGCTGTGGCAGTGGTGGAGGTTATATGGGCTGAGGAACACAACAATGAATGCAACCATCAGTCACAGAGTCTTTTCACAACAAGTGCAAGTTGCCATAGCAGAGAAAAAAGGTTGTAAATTTACTGGCTTGTGGCACACAGGGGCACAGGACATGGGTTTTGCCTCTTCTTTCAAACTCCCTGATGAAGTATAGATTTAACTGCTCTGAAACTCAGGGACTGTTTTTCATAGTAACTGCAAAGGCATGTACTGGTGTAAATCCATTTGGCTTGCTTCCATCCTCATATTGACTTGAATGAAAGCACACTGAATTCACGTAACTTACCTCAGGATAAAAAAGTAGACTTAGATCATAGTTAGGTCCCCAGCCTGCTCTTACTGTTCTTTTTCCTCCCTTTTGATTTTGGATGCTTAAAAAGCGATAAAATTGGCCTGCTTTCCCACTGTGTTGCATCTTACATCATCAAAAGGACTTACGCAGAGGTAAGGCACAAACTTCCAACAAACGATCACTTTTTACTTGGAGAATGGCTTGGTTTGGGCATCTCAGGATTCATATTTCACTGGCAAAAAAGTCTTTTTCTCTCATCTGCAGCAGAAATTTTGTGGTGCAGCCATTTAGCCTTAGATTAAAATCTACTGTGCAGGAAGGAAATGAAAAAATATTTTCTTCACTCACTTTCATTTGATAAAACCCCACCACTTTGTATCACATAAGGCCTGTTGACCCACTCCAAGCGTCCCCAAGGCCTTTTAATATTCTTCTCACAAAGACTGTAGGTCCACTGAATGCTCCAGTGTTTCATCCTAGGTGGTACAGTGTTTTGTCTTCTTTGCTCTGTGGCTTATTTTATAGCAAAAGTAATATAAAATATGATTGGGTAATAAGAATATTACATATGGCTATGTTATTCATGAGACTTTGTGCATCAAGTAAGATCCTACACCAGAAATAAAATACAGATAGGAAAATATCTGTATTCATTCTGGCAGGAATAGGGAAAAATAAAGAAGGGAGAAGTGGGAGGGGAATCAAGCCAGTGATTTTCATTTAAGTGTACTTATGTTTGGTATCTTACAAAGATAATTTGTATTTTTATTTGGTACAATTGCTAGGTCAATACTGTTGTTTACACATTTGACCATAGCAGTTCTGCTCAACTCTTATCCGCACCTTGTCCTTTAAAGAAAGAAATGTATCTGGAGGCAGCCTTTTTTTAACAACAAAAATCTCCTTGATCTGTCATTGCAGGCGGGGTTGAGAAAAAGCTCAGCTTTGTTAAGTGCTACGAGAAAACCTTTATGTCTCTCACAAGATTTAGGCAACGCTTATGCAATTCCTTTACATGCTTCAAAAGGTATTAAACATTAAGTTAATGGTAAATTTTCAAGTTAACCTTCAGATCATTTTCCCTCAGACAATGAATAGATAAATAAATATAAAAATAGGTTAATTTAATGCAATAGGTCTCTGTTGGCAAGACTTCATTAAGGAATGCTGATATAACATAGATCATACATTTTCAGTGAAAGAATTAAGTGTGTGTGAAAGCTGTCTATTAACAGATAGCCGTTAATTAGACAATTAAAGCTGGATCCAGAAAACACTCAGATTCTGGCTGCTATTGATATCTTCTTTTACTGTCAGTTTTGCCTCCATTTTCATTGCTAGCAACAGCTGTTAAAGTGAGGAAATGCAACTCTCAGCATGAAAGGATTATTTTGCTAATCTTCTTTAAAGCTTCTCCCCAAGTATTCTATCAATATGAGGTTGTTGATAGGAGACAACTTAAACTTACTATAAATCCTGTTTTTTGGAGCTGTGATTTAAATAGCACAGCATAACACAGTCATGTGGAAGGGTATTTACTGAAATTGTTTTTATTCATTCTGCTATCCCCTAAATCTAACACCCAATAGGAATAATGTTTTCCAGCAGCTACCCTGGAAAATATGGCTTTTATTACAGATGATTCACATAGCTTTCAAATTCAATTAGACTCATGCCATCCTGCTGTGGCATACATTTAAACTTAGCAAATGAATCTTACAGAATGACCTGCTGCTTCTGCCATAGTATTTCTTCCTTTATTAAAGGTTTCTTCAACCTGAATCTTATTTTTTATTCTGCTAAAAGTAGTGGGTTCTTTTAGTAAAGGGGAAACGTGGAAACACAGACAATATATTCAGAGGTAGTGCTGTAAATGCTACAATATGTTCCATGTGAAAGAATAGAAATGCCTCACTGGTTAATAAAAGATAAAACCATTTCCAGGGCCCTGAACTAACTGGCAAGAGAACCTGAAAGTTAAATTTTTTTCTGTGGGTGGGTTTTTTTTTTTAGGAAAACAAAAAAAACCCAAAACAAACAAAACAAAAAAACAAACGCAAAAAGAAAAAAAAAAAAAAAAAAAAAAAAAAAAAACCTGCACTCCTGCTTTAGCTATCTTGCATTTGCATTGGAAATATATGTCTCATTAAGTAGATGAAGACACTGTCCCAAAGGTACACGGCAATGTGATTTCACAAAAAAATCCCACAAAACAATAATTTCCTGAGATTCCCCTTAGTAAAACAGACCCTGGGAAAGCCATCCGTCTTTATCGCCAGAGCTGCACCTAGCAGATTCTTGCTGATTGACCAACATAATTTTGTTAGGTGTGAGAACTTTTTCTCTAGCACATCAGAACATGAATTAACACACACAATGTTCTATTCTGTGCAAAGTTAAGTATCACAGGTTTTAATTTCTCTTCAGCAGGAGCTCTTATTGAAAATAAAATAGACACAACTCAGGAGAGAGAAGAGACATAATCACAATAATCAGAGAATGTGACTCTATTAAAATTCATTATTAAAGTATGCTTTATAGAATCTGTTGTACTTTTAGAGGTGCTTTGCATTGATGAAGTGTTCTAGTACCTGGTACTTTGTCTTTGGATTCTCAAGTCTTGCAAAAATAGGCCTAATAGATGAAATGAACAGTATGGGGCAGCATAAAGCCCCATCAGTTGACTTGGAAACACTGTCAGGGCATTATCAGAAAAGGGAAAGTATGCACTAATCTTCACCAGCTGGTGCTACCTGTGTAGGTTTCTCCTTCATGAACTGGAGAATGCTTTTTCTAGCTGCCTTAGGAAAAGACTGGAGGGGTTGGAAAATAAAAGGGTGCTGGACATAATCCCTGAGGTGCTCAGGGATTTCCTGAGGGTTGGCACTGGCATGAAATATAAACCCTGTATCTGCACAGTAGTGTGCTTCAGGACTCATATATTCATATGCCAGCTCTGGGATTAAGGAGCCTAGCACTACCTTTGCCTCTCTTCTGTGTGCCAAGCATGAGTGCCATGTATCTGAGGTCTGTACCTGGCTGCTTCTTTAGATCTAGCAAATGAAATGCAAAATTAAATCCTACCAGATCTGAGAAAAGCCAAAGATGTTTCCTTTAACACTTAATCAAAGTGATAGAAAAGACTTTTCTATTTGTAACAAAGCTTTCTGGATGGCACAGTGCTTTAGCTTTATTTATCTATTATATGTTATTTTCACTCCCGCATTTTCATTAATTCTTTTTAACTTGTGTTGTTGTAAGGTACTTATATTGAGGCCATCCTGTTTATTCACGTAATAAATTTGCCCCTGCCATTGCAGTCTGAAAACCTTTTCTAGAAATGGCTGCCTCACAGGAGCAGGCTGTATGCATTGTTGGTCATGAACATTTTGTGTCATATTTAGTGAATGATCTGGTATCAGAGCGTACAGAAACCCTTTCAGTCCTTTGTGTTATGACTTTTATTCAGAACATGGAGTCTGAACTGACTGCATAGGGTTGAGATTTGTTAATTTTGCTTTTCTGCCTTGTTATCTCATGATGCTGTGGATTGTATTACAACTTTGCCAATTCTTCATCCAGTCTATTCAATTTCCTAGAGAATGTGCCTGGAAATAATCATCCCTTTTCCTCTCTGATACCTGTGCTTTCTTGTCAGTGACTTATTCAGCCACTGTTCCTTTTCTGAACATGCAATTTTAATAGAAATGCCAAAGGTAGCGAGTCCACTTTAATGACTAAATGCATTGAAAATCATGGAGTTGATATATTGGAAACGAGAGCTTGCCTCAGAAAAGCTTTTGAAACACAGCCAGAAATATGGCTAATATTTAAAAGCAAGATTGTGACTGTGGCGTGAGGTAGGAACTCCTTTCATACCCTGAGGGAGCTAGTTTGTATCTCTTTTAGAGAGGTGTGACAATATCAGAGAATTTGCCTGCTTACACTCTACTAGGCAACTGGGTAAGAATAGGCAGGAAAAGACTACAGCCTTATTTTCTCCTTCCCTCCTAAATGGTCTTTGTTTCTGGTTTGGAAGGACAACAGTTTACTGTTCACTTTTTCTAAGGGATAGATAAGCAGTCAAAATCAACCTTCTGTCAGAAATTACGTGAACTAGTTGGGTTTTAAGTTATTTATTCATCAGTATGAATTAGGCCAATTCACAGCTTTTTTCCAGCCAAATTAATCGTACTCCATCTAACCCACTTCACTTCTTGTTTATGTTTCATTTACAACAGGTCCTCTCCAGAACCAACAGGAGCAACTGTTAGCAAGGCTTTCTTTTTCTCTTTGAGGCTGGAAAAGCCAGTGTAAAGATCAAGGCTGATATTAAGGTGTAAGAACCAAAAGGGTATATGCATCCAGGCTCCTGGCTTGCTTTGCAAGGGGCAATCCCTCTGGAAGCAGGGCTCTCTGTGTGAAACATTCCTCCTTGATTAATTGTCATAAAGTAGAATAATCTGATCCATATATATTAGAGTTGAAAAGACCTCTGAAGTCATCTCCTTCAACCTGTGCAAACCTCATAGCAGCCTTCCAGTATCTGAAGGGGGCCTACAGGGATGCTGGGGAGCAACTCTTCATTAGGGACTGCGGTGATAGGATAAGGGGTAATGGGTTCAAACTTAAACAGGGGAAGTTTAGATTGGATATGAGGAAGAAATTCTTTAGTGTAAGGGTGG
>JANRGW010018903.1:0-42283 GCA_024733675.1 Psilopsiagon aymara | reverse complement strand
GTTGCATTCTTTCGATTCTCCTTCCCATCCCTCCAGGAGCAGAGGGAAGAGAAAGGGGGAAGTGAGTGAACAAACTGCGTGGCTGATTTATGGCTTAAACCACGACAATTGGATATGAGGAAGAAATTCTTTACTGTTAGCGTGGTGAGGCTCTGGAATGGGTTGCCCAGGGAAGTTGTGAATGCTCCATCCCTCATGGTGTTTAAGACCAGGTTGGACCTAGCCTTAGGTGACATGGTTTACTGGGTTTACTGTGAGGTGTCCCTGCCCATGGCAGGGTGTTGGAACTAGATGATCTTAAGGTCCTTTCCAACCCTAACTATTCTATGATTCTGTGATCATGAAACTGATCTGGCTTGTGTTCCCCGTGTTGTCACCACCTCTCTATATTGGGAGTGTCGTGGTTTTAAACCGTAAAACACACAGTTTGTTCAATCACCTCCCCCTCCTATAAGAACTGTCGTGGTTTAAGCCTTAAAACAAGCAGTTTGTTCACTCACTTCCCCCTCCTTCTTCACCCCACTCCAAAGGATGGGGGAGAATGAGGAGAAGAATCGAAACAATGTAACCCCATGGGTTGAGATAAGAACAGCCCAGTAACTAAGGTATAACACAAATCACTACTGCTACCACCAGTAATAATAATGACCAGGGAAAACACAAGGGAAGAGGATACAAATACTCACCACCCGGCGACCGAGCTGTGAACTGAACTCTTCTGGGTTCCTGCCCCCAGTTTTTACCTCCTGGGCATGATGTGCTGTGTTATGGAATACCTCTTCGGTCAGTTTGGGTCAGATGCCTTGTCTCTGCTCCCTCCCGGCTTACCCTCCTCCCTGGCAGAGCATGAGACTCAGAAAGTCCTTGGCCAGACCAAAACGTTCTAAGCAGTACCCAAAACATGGGTGTTATCAACACTGTTCCCAAGCCGAAAGTCAAAACCACAGCACTACAGCTACCGAGAAGGAGAAAAAATGACTGCTACTGCCGAACCCATGAGAAGTGTATATGGAAATGTCTTGAAATAAATAGCTATTTTCTTTGCACATTCGTTCACTTCTATGGGGATCCAAAATGTTAGCATATTGAAAGGTCAAATCTGCCCACATGGTTAATTTTGTAGGTTTACAGCCTGTAAGACCTTGGGAAATTTATTCACCTAGATTGAGCAGGTATCAGTGTAGACTTCTGAATTTGAATTTAAATATTAGGGGAAAAGACCTGATCTTGAGTTAAAATAATAGAATCATAGAATCATAGAATGGTTTGAGTTGGGAGGGACCTTAAAGCTCATCCAGTTCCAATCTTCTGCCATGGGCAGGGACACTTTCCACTAGAGCAGGTTGCTTAAAGCCCTGTCCAACTTGGCCTTGAGCATTGCACTGCCAGGGATGGAGCAGTCACAGCTTCTCAGGGTTGTCCAATGCTTCACTGCCTTCTTAGTAAAGAATTTCTTAGTAATGTCTAATATAAATCTACCTTCTTTCGAGCAAAGGCCATTCCCATGTGTCCTGTCGCTACATGCCCTTTTAAAAAATTTCTCTCCAGCTTTCTTGTAGTTCACTTTGGGTAATGAAAGACTGTTATAAGGTCTCCCCTGAGCCTTCTCTTTTCCAGGCTGAACTCTCTCAGCCTTTCCTCATAGGAGAGGTGCTCTAGCTCTCTGATCATCTTTGTGGCCTTCCTCTGGATGCACTTGAGCAAGTCCACATCACTTTTGCGTTGCTGCATCCAGAGCTGAATACAGGACTGCAGCTAGGGTCTCATGGGAGCAGAGTAAAAGCGGAGGACCACCTCCTTCAGCCTGCTCCTTACACTCCTTTTGATGCAGCCCAGGATACCATCAAAATGGCCTATCAGGGGCACTGTTATGATCTGTAGTGTAGCCTTGCAGTCTGTGATCTGACTTTAAACAGCTTCAGCTTCCGTCCACTTGATGGTGTTTATGTATTGTTAACTGCAGAGTGTTTGAGGTGGGTAACTGAAGTCTTTGGGGTTTGTGTGTTAATCCAGTCAGAAAACGCACTTGTCCTCTTGACCTAACAGCTGGTGTTCAGCTTTTTACCTGCCATGACTCCCTAGTCTTGTTTGGAGTTCCAGCTTCCCAGGATGATTCCCCCTTGTGTAAAGATAAACTGTGTTCTCATATTGCTTCAGTTTGAGCTAAAATAAAACAGTTTAGCAGTGGTCTCTGTGGCATCAAACACTTTGTGATTTCCTGCAATCCAAGATGAGGTGTTCCTAAATGATGATGTATTCTCTGTGATGTTATGAGCTATCATGTTTTTCATGTGTTTTAACATTTGTCATGCTATATTATAGACCTCTATTCTCTTAATTTGGAATTTTTTTGTTGTTATGTTAGGTTTTTTACAAAGGTCTAATTGTACTGCATTGATACTACCTTTTTGTGAGTTGACCTTGGCTGGCTGCCAGGGGTCTAACACACCATTCTATCACTCCCCCTTCATCAACAGCATAAGGGAGAAAAGTGTGACAAAAATCTCATGAGCTGGTATAAGGACAGGGAGGTCACTTACCTATTGCTTTCACAGTCAAAAAGGACTTTATTTGGAGAAACTAATTTAACATATAGGTAGTCAAAATCAGAATAGGATAATGAGGCACAAGGACAAATCTAACACACACTTTCCCTCCACTGCTCCATTCTTCCCAGGCTCAGCTTTACCCCCAGTTTCTCTACCTGCTCCCTCTAAAAGGTGCAGAAGGATGGCTATAGGGGATTGTGGTCAGTTCATCACATGTCTCTGCTGTTCCTTGCTCCTCAGGGAAGGACTCCTCGCACTCTTCCTCTGCTCAAGCGTTGGGTTGCTCCCACAGGAGACAGTCTTCTGCAAGGTGAAGTGCTTGTCATAGGCTACAGTTCTTCATGAACTGTTCCAGTGTGGGTCCCTTCCATGGGATGAAGCTCTTCAGGAGCATGCAGGTCCAGCTTGGGCTCCCTGTGAGGTCTCAAATCCTGCAGCAAACCTGTTCCAGTGCGGGCTCCTCTCTCTATGGCTTCACAGCTCCTGCCAGGCACCTGCTCATAGAGTCACAGCCTCCTTCAGGCATCCTCCTGCTCCAGTGTAGTGTTCTCCGTTGGCTACAGGTGGAATCTGCTCCAGCATGGACATCCATGGGCTGCAGGGGCACAGCTGCCTCACTATGGGCTGTACCACATACTGCAAGGGAATGTTTGCTCAAACCTCTGGAGCACCTCCTCCCCTCCTTCTCCATTGGCCTTGGTGTCTCAAGAGCTGCTGTTCTCACTGTTTCTCTCCTCTCTCTAGCTGTTGTAGCATTCTTTACCCTTCCTTAAATAGGTTATTACAGAGGCACTATCGACATTGCTGATGCTTTTAGGTTTGGCCAGTGGCAGCAGCTTCTATCATCTCATAGAAGCCACCCCTGCAGCTCTCCCACTACCAAAACCTTGCAAAATAAACCCAGTACATCTTGTATTAACCATACAAGTAATATTTAAAGATAAGATAATTTTAGTTGGACAGAATTGGTTTTGGATAGACTCATAATAGACTTGCTGTTCATTGTTTCCCCCCTTGATTAAGTGATGCCTAGGTTAGGAAATCCATTATTTTGACTTCAGTGACATTTCTCACTTGCTGAAAGTATAATGTGCTCTCAGACTTGTAGGTGTATTGCTATAATCAGAATATTTCAGTCCCTACTATAGGGAAAAAAAAAGACACTGGCATATTTTTGAGACATTTCCTCCTCTCTTCTCTGTTGGCTTCAGATCTGCTTGGCAGCCCATATTTTTAAGCCATTTTACTGTTGTTTATGCATCTTTAGTCACAGATGCTTTGAATTATCACTTCATCATTTTTACAGCCCTCCATTTTCCACACTATTTTATCTGAGCTCTGTAAAGGATGCTCATGCCACTAGGATCTATTTGTACAGAAGGCACAGAAAGCTATATTATTATAATAGGTCTAGCAATTAATGGAATACTATTTGCATTTGTTGCACTAGTAGAACATTTTGTTCTTTTGGCTCCCTTTTAGCAGTATACTGTGAAATCCTTTAACTACTTGTTGGTTTCCCTCTTGAATCCATTTAATATTTCTAGGTATACTTTCACTATCAGCACAGTTTTCTAAGTTTTCAGGAAATATTTAGTTGTTATATTTAGTGTGCAAAATCAAAGTAGAGTCTCATCTTCAGCTGTTGTCTATTTTTGACTCATTGGAACTTGCTTCTGGTAGACTTTAATGATTACATGATGTTTACTGTGTAGCATTTATTGTATGATGACATAAGAAAGCATTTGAAATATGTGTTCTGTACAGACAGACTAATAAAAGCAATAAACAATTACAAGAAATGTTTGTGGGTTTCTTCTTACTATTGTTTCAAGAATGGTCTTTCAAGAGCTGTCTCAAGCTGTAAATAGGAAAAGCAATGACACAGACTTGTATTGAGGTAAAACTGCTCTAAGATCAGTTTAATGGCACAGACAGTTCTTTTTCTAATTTAATTTGTTTTTGCTTTTGTTGCAATGTGTAATACTGTACAATGCTTTGCCACTGCATTTTGGTGTAAGGGTGGTAATACAGGCCATGATTCCATGCTTATTAATATCAAGTTTGTGCATTAGCAAGTCACCTGACTGCACTATTAGGCTTATATCAGCCATAAGCTCATGGCCATGTTCCTGTGAGTTGTGGAAAAATGCAAGTAATGCCATGAAGCTTGTGGGAGAATAGGCAACATGTGCTTGAAGGAAGTACTTGTCAGGCAAGTGTTTCATCAAACCCTTTCAAAATGTTTCAACCTGGTATAGAGTGAGACCACAATGAGTTCATACTGATTGATCACTTAATTTGGACTACTCTAGGTTAGTGGTTTCAGCCTTTTGAGAAATAATGTCTTTGTTAAAACAGACCCATGTGATCACCAACAATTAACTTTTAGCCTTAGGCACGTCATAACTTGTAGAAAATCAAGTGGGTATTTCTATGACTGTGTTTTCTTTTTCCGTATAGTTAAGAACTAATGGTTTAGGCTTCTTTGGGCTTTTTAACAGAAGTATTGAGCAGGTTTTCTTTAAGTGGAACCACTGACCAGAAGAAGTCTATTTGCATCATATCACTGTCATTTTTTGGAAAAGTATATGCTGTCTTGTGGGAGAAAGATGGTTGGAAATCAGCAGCAGGGTGTAGGAGTTCCTTGTGAAGGGAAGAAACAGGCAAAAGGGAAAAAAATAAGTAAAGAAGACATTTTTGGGCATACTGGAATGACAACTGCACGTGGAAAAGCCAGGTTAGCAAAAAACTACTGTGATGCGTATCTGGAGGGAATTTGAGCGAAGAATCTGACAGGAGAGATTAGAAATAGACAACAAAGAGTAAGTGCCACAAAGTAAACTGGCGTCAGTTTACAATATTCAGGCCAAGCCATGGTGCTTCCTTTTACCGTCTGTACTCTTTTCTCTGTTGGAAATACTGGGCACAAAAAGTCACTGAAAGGAAAGAGGCCATATGCAAAACAGTCTTTCTCTTTTCTTGAGGTATAAGATCTGTTGAACTTTGAAGGATCAAAAAAAAAATAGAGTATGTGAATGTCTTTACTTAATTGGCAGCAATTCCTTGTATCATGACAGAATGTGCTTTGCCGAAAGTTTGGAGATTTCTAATCAGAAAATACGCTCTATTGAGAGTACTCCATTGTGCCTGTGCAAGGAAACCTGACTTAAATCTCAAATGTTGTAAATACCTGAAAATTCACAATGCCTTTCTAATGCACAGAATTGATACCCCAATTGGTATTTCAAATTTCTAAAAGATTCTGCATAACATTTCAGAGTTATAGTGCCTTTTGTGGTAATATCCAAAATGGATTTATTTGATTTTCACTCTGCTTGAGATATATTGCAATGTTCTCTGTAATGGGATAATTTCATACTCTGGATTTGTGAAAATATGAAAAAGTGAAAAACTGTGTCCTGTTATTTCTGGTTTGCTAATTCTGGTCACCTCTTGCAGACCAGAACACTGCTCTCTGGAGGGGCTTCTGTTTCTGCATTTACACTTTCTTCTGTATTCTTCACACCATTACTTCTGGCTCATGGGCATCAAAGAGTTGGGAAACTGCTTGGCAGCTGTTGCTTTAAGTGACTTGACCTTCACTTTGTTCCAGGAGAGTTTTGAAAGTAATGAGGAGAATAGACTTTTTAAAATCTGATCTCACACACAGCCTAAAATACATTCTCAAACACTTTCTTGGCTAAGAGGAACTGATGATTTACTCAGATATTAAGTGCATTCCTATTCATATGAAAAAAGAAGTGCAGTTGAGCACCTCTAAACGGGCAAGAATCAAACTCTCTGAACCAGTTAATTAATAGTTCTATTTTTCTCATATTTCCATGTCTAAGACAGCCAGTATTCAGCACGAGAACTCATCTCACTTTCTTCATCAGTTACTCCGTCTGTCTTTTCTGACATGTTTTGTGCATTATTTTTTTCGTATTGCATCTTTTTCAGTTTCTCTGGACATGTGCACAAATGTGAAAGCTGCAATCAAGTGAATCCTCCTACTTTGGCATTTAACATCAGTCTCCATAATTCAAATTCTAGAAGGACTTCTAGTGTGGCATGAGGCATGTGTGATGGCTTTTATTGTTGTTTCACCATCTCTAACCAAAAGGACATTTCCCTCCTGTTCCTCTGGGCTTCAGAAGAAAGGTATTTCTGCCTACCAATTTCAGTGTAGTTTCTCCCACACCATAACAACATTCTTATTTTCAATATTTTATAAAATTTAAGATTGAGAATTGAATTGTCAGTGCTAATTATATAGATGTAGTGGGAAGAACAAAGTAAGGAAATGTATGTGCTAGGTTTTTGAAAATGAAAAAGGGGAAAGCAGTAGTAGTCCTTATGGCTTTCCCAAGCTTCAGAGCAGTAAAGCAAGAAGAAAAAACTTATTTTATTCAGTAGGAAAACTATGAATACTTAGCTGTTATTCCAAGAGTCATATTGGATGAATTAGAATGAATGTTCCTTACTAAAATTTTTCTGTTGAACTCCATATACACACTTAATATTACTGGTGCTACATGACAGTTCTGTGCAACTTGAATTCTAATTATAGTATATGGTTCTCCTACATATAATATAGGAAATTTTATGCGTGCTAAATGAGGTTCTCCAGATGACACCTGATATTTTATGTGTTTACTGGGCAATCAAACAGCAATCATAACAGTGAATGTGAGAGATAATTTTTACTTCACCCTGAAGAGTTTGTGTAAAGTGTGTTACTTCTCTATTCTTTTCCTTGAGAGAAACATCTTTTTTCAATTAATTGTATGCTGAAAGTATTTTTAAAAAGTGGGCAGCTGTAGGTTAGTTTGTACTCCCTTTGGGTAATGCACCCATTAGAAACTGTGCTGTGCTTAAGTAAGATTAACAGAGACTACACAGTAGCCGCAGCACTTTATCCTAATTAATAGAAAAATACAAGCAGGATAACGTTACAAACACACTACCTTTATTTTCAAAAGGACTAGGAGGTGTGGTATGAAGAACAGAGCATCTTGGGGGGGCTGTGAGAATGTGTTGCAAACCTTGAAAATAGTGTGAGATTGCATATTTTTGCCGCTAGCAATTTTTCTTCAGTAAGTTATTTAATAAGGATGCTACTAAGACAACGATTTTACTGTTCTTTAAAGCCCTAACAAATTTACTTTAAAAAAAATCCTTAAAATGTCAAGTTGACATTAATTTTCATTATTGTCTAAGAACTTAAATTAGTTGGGATAATGTATTGTTTGAAACTGTTGACTCATTCCATTTTATAAGTGCTTTGGTGATCATTAATAGCAAAACATTTAAAAAAACTGTTTTATTACTATTTTTTCTTAGTAACAGAAGTAAGTCAAGCTTTATCATGCAAATCACAGATTATCTAGTATATGCACAAAATGTGGAGAACAATTCTTAACAGACATTTAAAAATTTAAATTGTGAAAGCAGAATAATTTATGGAGGATTTTTTTCTGCTCTTCTATTGGTATCACCAATAATGAACAGATGGGCTTGAGCAGACCCTGGTAGCCTGCTGTTTTACTCTGGAAGAGTAGGCTGGCTCTGACTTAGATTTTCCGGAGCTTGGAGCAGACTCATTCCCTCATATGGTACTTTGAGGCCGTGGTACTGGGAGAAAGTCTGAGCTTGTAAACACCATGAGGGAGAGGTTTGAGAGCAATTTCATGGGAATAAGCAGGCTGGCAAATGGGAAGAACACCAGTCATGAAAAGACATGACTGATACAGGTTGAGTGGAGAAGTGATTCAGAGCAGCTTTGTGGAGGAGGACTTGGTTGTGTTAACTGATGAGACACTGAATATGAGCCAGCTTCAGCGTGCGTTTGCAGCCCAGAAAGCAACCATATCCTGGGCTGCATCAAAAGGAGTGTGACCAGCAGGTAGAGGGAGGTGATCCTGCCCCTCTACTCAGACCTCACTTGAGGTATTGTGTGCAGTTCTGGTGTCCTCAACATAAAAAGGACATGGAACTGTTGGAACAAGCCCAGAGGAAGGCCACGAGGATGATCATTGCACTGGAGCACATCCCGTATGAAGACAGGCTGAGAAAGTTGGGGCTGTTCAGCCTGGAGAAGAGAAGGCTGCGTGGAGACCTCATAGCAGCCTTTCAGTATCTGGAGGGGTCATACAAGGATACCAGAAAGGAATACTTCATTAGGGACTGTAGTGATAGAACAAGGGGTAGCGGGTTCAAACTAAGACAAAGGAAGTTCATGTTAGCTGTAAGAAAGAAATCTTTACTGTGAGCATGGTGAGGCACTGGAATGTGTTGCCCAGGGAAGTTGCGAATACTTCATCCTTGGCGGTGTTCAAGGCCAGATTGGACATAGGCTTGGGTGACATGGTCTAGTGTGTGGTGTCCCTGTCCATGGCAATGGGGTAGGAACTAGATGATCTTAAGGTCTTTTTCAACCCAAACCATTCTGTGATTCAATGATTCTACGATTGTACATTGCCAGAGAGGCAGACAAATCCTGGCAATGGTATGATGAAATGGAGGACTAGATCCTGCTTGTGGTTGCTGTGTTTATGAAGGTACCTGTAAGCCAGGACAAATTGCTCTAGCAGATGTCCAGGCTGTGTGTCAAAGTGTATTGTACTTGAACTAGCTTGCTCAAGGTAGAGGCTGGTAAATCATGTCTTGGCCAGACACTGTGTTGTATTTGGTGCTATAACTAACTCAGTTTTGAATTAGCTAATCTTGAGCTGACTTGAATAGCGCTGTGATAGCATGATTATGTATTTTTTTCCTAAACTTTTGTAAAATGGCCCATGATGCTTTTGTAGAAGAGAAGATTCATCTTAGGGATACTTTATTGCCTGGCTGTCCTTTATTAGCATGAATTTACTGGTGGAGTCCTCTGCTAATTAATCTATAATGCCTTGGCTTTTGGTGGGAAACAGTTTCCCACACAGGTAAGGTCAGATTTATCTCTTGAAGTAGGTTTCTTTCATAGGGAAAGGATCTGAGATGAGAGCTATGTATTTTGATAGACATTTTAAGGTTTATAGCTTTGTTTAAAAAATCTGCTGTTTTCATTATGAACATGTGATGTGCTTTCAAGACCTGGGATTCAAGCATTCTGATGTTTGGATTTTTATTCTTTTTATCTCAGTCATCTGTATACATGCATTGCTTTTCTTGAACATAGTTTTGAATTTGTTACCATAAACAAAGCAAACAGACCGATTTCAGTTATGCTTTCAAAAAATACCCACTATTGATGTCACTTGGCTCAATTTTGACCTTGATTTATGTGAGATGTTGACTCTGCTTAGATCCTGGTTTTTGCAAGAGAATCATATGCTGGTGGATTCCTTGATCTGCTATAGTTTTGTTTATTAGCTAGCATGAAGTAAAAGTAAGGAAGAAGAAAATAAATTTTGGTTTAATTTTACATAAACTTTGAAATTACTTACAAGAAGGTATTGTTATATGTAAGAATTAAGAAGGGCTTTTTTTTTTTTTTTTTTTTAATGTGTTTATCAGCATAGTAATATTGCAGCTTTATTTTTTTTTTCCTTAACACATAAAAATATATTTTGCTTCATGGGATGAGTTGAGAAGAAATTGCTGGGGTTAGGAAACTTCTCTTTATAATCTAATGATCTTTCAACTGTTTTAGGGAAATTAAAAACTGGTTACAATTGTTTTTCCATCAGGAAGAAGGGCTGTAAGAGAATTAAAAAAGTACGGGTTAGAGGCAGAGCTGACACCATATCGTTGACTGAGATTACTTTCTTGACTTGCTGTTACGATGACCTGCAGGAGCCAAATGCACCAGTATTGTCACCATGGCTTGCCATTCCATTAATATTTAAAGACTCTGGCATAGCTGGTTATATGTGTACATGCTGCCTAGGTGTTATATCTAACTAAGAAAAATTTATTAGGTACTACGACAAACAGCAAGCACGCATACATATCTCCAAGGGTTGTGAAATTACAGATATAAAAATAGAGCTGATCAATTTTCATTTTGCTAGTATAAGACGACCAATGCTAATCTTGATGTGTGGAAAAACTGTTGGAAGTGCTTCCTGTGCAGCATGTCCTGTGCAGTAAATATGAGAGACTCTTCATGTTGTCACAGTATTCTTCAGGGTTAGGCAGAATATTATGACACGCCTGTCTTCTAACTCTAACATTGCCAGCTACTGAAAACTTGATGTGGCATTACTTGTATTACATATTCTCCTCTATGTGGCCACTGAATGTCACTGAAAACTCTCATTTTGTTAACATTTTGGGTGTTCAGGTGAAAAATAATGGAAAAGTCAAGAAAATACTTGCTTCTGACAGTCCTACAGTCTTGCTGAGAGATAGAACCATGCTAACAAAATCTGTGATGTCTAAAGAAGAGTGATGGCTTGGAAACGAAGAGCCATTAATTGATGGAAAAATTCAGTAAAAAAAATCAGTAATGGATAAATGGAAAAATTCTGTAATGGAAAATGTAAATGTATAATATGGTCACCTAGAGGAAAGGAGAGAAACTGCTGAAAAACCAAATGAACTGTAATTAAAAAATCCCAAACCAAGCTAAGTTCTTGCTTAGCTGATTGAACTAATATATATTGATTATATTCAGTATTTGCATCAGAAATGCCACATTTATGGTTTGGCCGTTGCTGATGTAGCTGTACTTGGATCCTGTCCTATCATTTTTCAAACAATTTTCAAAGATCTGAATATTTCAGAATAGCTATACTTGGTAAAGTATACCTCACTTGGTAAAATGCTGACTCTTAAGTCCTGGAGAAGTCAGTTAGTCATCCTGTTTTTCAGGTTATCAAATATAGAACAAATTGATAAAACAATTAAGATTTTTGCTGCAACGTCGTATTCTTGGCAATGAATAGTAATGAGTTTTACAAGAAAGTCACAAAGTATAAAACTTTCTGTCAGATTGAAAAATGAGATAGAAATTTACAATTTTTTTGTGTGTCTGTGTCTACAGCTGTTTCTTTTTGTTTTCAACCTTTTTATTCTACTCTTCTTTTCCTTTGCCCACTGACCAGCCAATGTGTATACCACGCAATCTAGAGCCCACACAGCCTAAAACTTCACGGAAGCCAGAAAAATTTAAAAATTAAACTTCTGTTTCACTAGAGTCACTTTATCTGACTATCTACTCAGTCAAAAGACATTAAGTGTATAATTGTCTGCTACTGTGCCTTTTGAAGAAATACTTGGCCCCAGAGAAGATGCATCCTTATATGAGTAAAAAGTTTTGACATAGTGAAAGGATTTGTCAAAGCCAGCCTATCAATGCTCACTTTTCTATCATTTGCTCTTGGGGAACTGCATAAAATCATAAACTTAACATTGGGTCACTGTCATATATTTCAAACAAAATTGTAGTGTTTTCTTTAAAAGGAGCTGACTCATTTGCATTATAAAAAAACTCATAATATTATTATGCTGATAGATACAGCTATTTATGCTTAATTGATAGAATCAAGTAATTGTATTCCATCACTTTGTGTCAGAAGTGTAAGCATAAAAAGCTAACATGCTGCAGCATTCTAACTCATGTTTTTGAAACACTAAAAAGCCAAGTCTAGTTAGCACAGTACTTACTAGAAACAATTTTATTTACTGGGTATGAGTTTTAAAACTGGCCCAGGAAAACAAGGAAAGTATTAACATCCATGCACTGGCATCTAATTTAGTTTTTGTCAACTCAGTTAAGAATGGCTTTACATGAAGGTAGGGAATGAATATCTGCAGCGTAGCCTGCTACTTGGATCTAAAATTTTTCATGGTTTTATGAACAAAGGTCAAATATACAACCATCATGCAGTTAAAAGGTTTCTTATTGTGGTAAAGGTACTTAGTATGCTATAGAATTTATATCCAATTTGATTTCACTCTACTACCTCTAAGCTGGAATGAAGATGTTGTATAAATGCCTAGAATTTGTCACCTGTGATTACATAGCATTTCTCTACTGGAATTGTATTTTTCTGGCAGAGAATAACTGGATTCAAGAAGACAGCCTAAGTATGAGCATTCTGGGCAGTTCAGATCATCTTCATCACTTCTGAAAACAGCAATAAATCTTCATCCTATCCTCTATAGCCTGAGAAAATAATTGGCATGCTCATTACCTTTTTCTCATGCCAAAACCTGAGTAAAATTTGCCATTATGAATATTATAAAAAGGAGAGATGTACAGCTTTTCTTGAGATTGTTGTGTCTTTTTTAGAAGTATTTGTTGAGCTGTTTCTTTGCTGATTTTCCCTTGTAGCTGTTTGAAAGGAAAAAGAAGAAAAACGGAACCCCACTTAGAAAGTTTCTAGAGAATCTTCTGCTGCTTTGAGTTGTAAATGCCAATGAAACATGTTATGTGAAGTGGCTCACAGTCTAAACAAATCATCTCTTGATCGTATTTAATGGTTTTGATAACTATAACACATGGCATTTTTATTTCTAGCACTAAGAAATTGTTTCCATATCCTCCACAGTGCTTTTTATTTTGTAATGATGTGGGAAAATTAAACCTGCACTAGATGGTTTCTTAAGCATTTAGTTTTTAGGAAAATTAAGATAAGGCCAGGTACTTTCATTACCTGTCATTCTTAGCTACACTGACTACAAGAGTTTAATTTTTTTTTTTAATAAAACTTTTATAATAATCTGTAAAAATACTTTATTAGATACTATGACTATTAGTACTACTACTGATACCATTAACATGTGTTGTTGAATCATAGTTATTAAAAATTGTGATTTTGATGTTTATTAAACTAAATATTTAAAAAAAGCATGAGCCTCAGAGGGGCATAGTTTGAAAAGAGTATGACTGAGTTGATAGCATCCAAAAATGATTGAAATTATACTTTGAATTTCTTTTGCAGGAGTTATCTTTGAATCCACGTTGAAAATATAGCCATGCTACAGACTGTAACAGAACAAACCCAAGAAGGTCAGAAGCTACTGTGCCCAAACTACCTATTGAACAAATTAATCCTTAAGGAAAACATGAAGACCTGACTTTTCAAAGAAGTGCAAAAGTGAGCTTTTCCATTGGCAATGAAACCAAAAAAGGAGGGTAAATGAGCTATAATAAGATTTTATTCCATAGAAGAAAACAAAAATAAAGAAAAAAAGTCCTGATGACATCGTTAGACATAAGTGAAAAGAAGTATCTTATTTATTGCGAAATTAAATGTTTAATTTTTATGCGTGCATTTCACCAAGTCAAAAAGATAGTAAATCAGTGACTGGTTTGGAGCCAAACAAAGCAGTTGCTGTTAGAACAACAGAATTATTTTTTCCTCTAGGACTTTTCAGGACATGAAGTTGTCAAATTATTCCGTCTTATTTCTTATATACTGATTGAATGAGTGTTCCTCAGACAGACCATTCCCTCACGTAACTGGTGAGGAGAAGATTATATGATTTCTGTAACCCAGTGAAATATGTGAAGGGTACAGAGGGTAAAATCTAGTTCTGCTGTCATCCACATCTGTGTCATACTGCTGCCATCAAAAGAAGATATTATAGGTATTGAGAACTATCTCTTTCTAGTTTGTAAGGTATAATAACATTACATGCTATTTTATGTCCTTGAGTAGCCCTTTTAAAGGTAAAGAGAGGTAGGCAGAGCTACCCATTTCTTACTGCCTATCCTTTGAATATGATGCAGAGTTTTATTTTTTTATAGTATTCTCTTAAATTTACTGAAAAAGCAAATCTACTCACTTTTTCATTTATCACTTTTATATTGTGCTTTTTCCCATTCTAATAATAGATTATGTTTTGAAAACGTGTTACGAGGAAATAGGCAATTTAAACTGAACTACTTCTTGCACTGTAATTTCTACAGACGATCTATGTGTAGTACAAGCCTGTGCTATGAGCAGTAGACAGACTTACTAAAAAAAGTCTGTCATCAGTGATAGAAGGAAAGAAATTATGTACATAAACTGAGTGAAAATCCTGGCTCTGATCAGTGTCTGAAAGCTGTATGGCAGACTCTGATCCTGATCCCTAACGGATGCCCCCTTTGACTTCAATAAAACTGCAGGGTGATGCAGCCCACACTCTCTGCAGGTCCTTTAGCTTGCTTTGTGCCCTCAGAGTATCGGCCCTCTAGTCATCCTTACTCTTTCTTTTGCATAAGAGGTTTAGCTAGGTTGCTTTGTTGCTGTCCTCAAGGCAGCCTATATTAGCTTACTGCTTCTGTACTGTCATTGTTCTGAAGTAAATAAATTCTCTGTTGTTCTGTGGTTTGATAATGCAGTAATAATTATACTAAGAGAGAATTCATGTCTCAACTGTGTAAGTTATTCAGTACTGGCCACTTTACTTCTTAATGGATTGTTTGCCCTCTTCTTCCCCTTTTCTTTCAGTGGAAATTAAATTTAAAAGCAGATACCTGTTATTCTTTGCAAATAAGATAATGATGACTCAGTAATTTCATTTGTAATTTTCTTTTTGCTCATCCTGAGCTGACAATTCTGTAAAAGGTGTTGTCTTTGGAGATCTAAATTTTATCATTCCTAAAGAACGAACAAGGCCACAAAACCCAAACCAAACCCATTTTGGCTTTTAAGGTATATAGCCAGGTAAACCTCCCATTGTATCTTAGTATTGTTAGTTTTTACATTAGCGCGCCCTTTTCTTTGTCTCTCTCTGTCCTTCTCCCCGCACAAGAGAAAACCATGTCACGCTGATATTTTTCCTTCATTTCTGTAATTTTGATATGATTCAGGCTAAGTTGAGAACATACTGCTGTTGGTAGAAGGGACAGGCATTTTGGCTGTCCTGTCCCTGAGATTCTTTCATTAATTTCAGACTTCCCTGGAAAAGCATCTCCAGTTAGCTGTAACTCTAATACACTTAAACCTCTAATGATGATGCATCTGCATCAAGCTGAAGAGTGCTTCTTGGTAAACTTTCCTTGTGTTTTTAGCAAGTGGGTTTCCTTCTCTGCTGAGACTTGCTTAAAGCAGCCAAGTATGTTTCTTCCATTTTCATTTGTGAGTCAGTTTGTAGCAGTTGCCCCCACTGTAGCCTTGACAACAGTTAACCACGTCTTTGTTGCTGTTACGCTGGAAAATTGCTATATCCTGGAAAGTGCTTGAGCGCATTTTTGTTAGTGCAGGATGAAAAATGAAAGGACATTGCCAGCTAATGATTTATAAAATCCAATCAGCTCAGCTAGTGCTCATGAAGAAACACAAAAGTATAAAGGAAGATCATGTTATCCCAGATGACATCCCAGAGACAGGTAGAGAGCAAAATGGTTTTAGACCCCTAAATCTTCTGCAGAAACAGCAAGTAAGCTTTTCTGAGTTTGTGAGACTTGATAACTCTGTCATACAGTCTGTCAGTCCTTCAGATATAAAGAAATACATCAGCATCCAAACCCTTGTTTTCTTGCTCGTGTTTCTTAAATACTGAACAATATTCTGGTGTCTATGCGTAGCTGTGGCGTTAAGCTTTGCCTCTTTACCTGGAAATGTCTTCAGTGCAGTAAAGTCTGGGCAAAACTCCCTTCTCCAATAATTATTGATTTCAGCTTGGGCAGAGTAGTGTTAGGATATTCTTGCTCCAAATGGAGGCAGAATACCCAGGATTATGTCTCTCAATTTTCTTGTGGTGCACTAAATTGTTAGTTTTCAATTTTAATCTTTCTCATATAGGTTGGGATTTCTTTAGTTACAAAACTGTGTTAGGAAATGTAGAGGAGGACATTTGCCAAATGATATAAATTCTTATATCATTTATAAAGTAAACATAATGACAATCTGTATGCCATGTCACCAAAAAATGTGGAATTTTGGTTTATAATTACTTAAGTGTCCACAGGATATACCTGATTGGTTTAAAGTATGACTTTTTGTGGAATTAGTTTTTGTTATCTATTCAGTTTTCTTCAAGATTTTTTTTGCTCTTTTAATCATGATTTTTGAACTGAGCTTAAAACTCACTGAAAAATCAATACAGACTGGCTAAATTCCTAAGTCTTATTTCTTGGAGCAGTGGGGTTGAGAGGAAGAAGAAGCAAAGGTAAGTGCTACTTCTTGGAGATCTCACTACCAAAGCTATCCCACACCTAATATGTAATGAAATAGCTGTTAATGTCCGTACCCCTCCTGTGGCATTTAGCACTGTTTATTTTACCTTGTCTGCTTTTGAAACCTTATAAATTGTAACATTCTCTAACTTTTCAAAAACATTCATAGGTGTGACATCAATATATCCTAAGTATTCAGCTTTCATTACTGTAAACCTGGCTTTTGTTTGCAAAAGACCAGGCTGCAATTCACTTCTTTACTGGAAAGAAAAGAAGAAAGACAGACAGCCAAACAGACAGACTGAAATAAATAAATAAATAACCAACTAACTAAATAAAGCATCTTATATCTTAACACTTTCTGTATTTTCTCTTTAAAATTCCATTCCTCTTTGATAAGTGAAATGACTTTTTTACTGTATGTTTATTTAAATTTTTTTTTGCTGAGTCTTGAACCTTTGTTATTACCTTAACATTTTGACTTTTGTTGGTTACTTTTCTTTTTTTTTTTCTCTTGGCTATTGTAGTTATACCATAACAATATGAAGCTAATATTTATGATTAAAGACATACATCTCTTTTAGCAGAAAAATGTAATTGTGCAATTTATATGTTGGCAACTTGCCCTAAATTATCAGTACTTCACTTTTTCACTGTTCCTTTGATATGATAAACATGTCTTTTTCTACAGTGCTATAGTTATTATTTTTTACAGTTACTCATTTACATAACTGAAGAAAACATTAAAAAATATCACAGTTGTGTCTTTGGAAGTTGCTAATCTCTATTGGAGTTTTTTCCATAGTCTGTTTGCACACTGAATATTGAAAGTAACACAGAAACAATTATGATCTTGTTATCATCATCAGTTTGCTGTTTGGAAGTACAGTAGCAGCTGAGGTGCAATAGTAACTTACAACAGTTGTGGTATGCCTAAAAAGAAAACACATTGCTCTTTAGTGAAAATGTGAACATTGTGAATACTCCAAATATACATGCAGTGTCAGAAAGTTTGCAGTGTGGGAGCAAAGAACACTGGTCATAAGAATTGTCCCTGTCCATGGCAGTAGGGTAGGAACTAGATGATCTTAAAGTCCTTTCCAACCCTAACTATGACTCTATGACCAGACGTGGTTGGTGGTATGAAATCACTGACTGGCTGTTAATCCATCTGCATCCATGGAACGGTATCTTCTTCCTTGGAAAAGTGTGATAGCTGTTGATGTATTAAAAACATTTAGTAGCAATCACTTTGTCCTTACTAAGTGATTCCTTTCAATAAAATTAATTATTAAAAAATCTAATAAGTTCATTATTGAATTATTGATACTGACAATTGCTCTTTGCAACTGAATATTATCTCATTTTGGTATATTAAATTATCTTTTTTATTCTAGTTTGCTTCTTTATTCTCTACCTTTCTGACTTTTTTTCCTTTTCCATACATAATCTCCTTGCTCCTTTCTTTCTTATATGAAGGGTGATTTTGAACAGAAATGCAGCAATGATATTCTGTAGCAATGACCGATTTTATGCCATTTGAGGAATGTTGGTGAACAGTGACTTAAAGTATTTACAGCCTTACAGAACAATGGAAAAATAAACTTTCTTCAAGTTATGTCTGACATCACTGAATTTCCGGTGTGGTACACAAATTTGATAAAGATATAGAAGGCAAATATTTTCATTTCAGTTTTGCATATAACTAAATGGAAAAAGAAAACCAAGTCTGTAGAGGTGGATCCTAAAATTGCAGCATGAGTAAGATTTTTCTTCCCAAGATACTGAAAAAACAAGCTTACTAGCAGGGATTGCTTTCCTTCACTGCTCTGAGACATAGATCAATTACTTTAGGGAAATAGGATATCTACGGCTACTAGATTATCTTGACAATTGTATTAAATTCTCATAATCTCTGTTTAAGTTATAATTTGGTAAATTTTATCCATAGCCATTTCTAGATAAAAAATCTATTTGTTATTAATTTGCTATGTTTATTTAAAAAAGAAGCTAATGACGAAGGTTCCCAAGTTCTGATCATGGAAAGTGGCAAAATGCAGCAAAATATAAGAAAGACTTTTTGGTTTGGTTAGTTGCTGGGTCTTGTTTTGTTTTGATATTGAAACAGAAGATTCTTGGAAGTAGGAACTCTGTGAAGTGTCTGGATAAACACCAAATTAATCTTTAAACAATGTTTTACCAGTCAGCTGTGATTGTAACAAGGCTGACTTCAATTAGTTTCAAATTTTTCAGAAAATCTAATAGGTGGTAAAATGGGCAAATAAAAGTTTGTGGAGGAATTTACTAGAATAAATTCAGGAACATTCGGCTTTTTCTATTTGAATGACATTTGTACCAAACACAAAACTTCTCCCCAGCTCCTGAATAGGGACCCTTAAGAAAATGGGCATGCAAATACCCCAGGATTTTTCTACGATGTTAATACCAAAGTTTGGCTGCAAAAGAAGTCCATCTTCTGTCATACAGCAAAACATCTTCAAATCTCCTGACAAAAAAAGTTAAGACCACATGGGAAATGAGTTCAAATGGCATACTTATTTTCTTTCATATGTTCCAAATACAATGTAATATCAATTGTTTTGATTGCCTTCACAGATAAGGAAAGAGATTTTATTTGTAATAAAATCTTTTTTATTACAAATCCTATTTTATTTGTAATAAAATCTTCTTTCAAAAATAAAGATCTTTGAAAGCACCATTCTTAAGGATTCTAAGCATTGAATTGCAAATATTTCACCTTCTTTTTTATTTCACATTTTTAATCATAGAATCATAGAATAGTTAGGATTGGAAAGGATCTAAAGATCATCCAGTTCCAAACCCCCTGCCATGTGCAGGGACATCTCCCACTAAACCATGTCACCCAAGGCTCTCTCCAGCCTGGCCTTGAACACCTCCAGCGATGGAGCATTCACAGCTTCCCTGGGCAACGCATTCCAGTGCCTCACCACCCTTACACTAAAGAAGTTCTTCCTTATATCCAATCTAAACTTCCCCTGTTTAAGTTTGAACCCATTACCCCTTGTCCTGTCACTACAGACCCTAATGAAGCGTCCCTAGCCCTCATCCTTATAAGCCCTCTTCAGATACTCAAAGGCTGTTATGAGGTCTCCATGCAGCCTTCTCTTCTCCAGGCTGAACAGTCCCAGCTCTCTCAGCCTATCCCCATACAGGAGGTGCCCTAACAGTTTATATAGTATGTATGGTTATATATTCCCATACAGACAGTAATATTGATAAAACTGCTACAGAAAAAATCAACTGTATGATGAAATGGTCATATCACATGACACAATAGTATTCATTTAGGAAATATTATAATTGTTATTTTATAACAGTGAAAATATCTCCAAAATATATAATTACAGGAGGGGAGTTGCATTGTCATAGTGCTTCTCAGTTAATTTTATGCTTGGTAGATTTGTAGTGGAAGAGATTATTTTTATTTCTACCACACTTTTATTAGAATTTTGCTGTCTCTAATCCCATTCAATCTGTAGCAAGAATTGTTTTCCTTTTCTAAATTCTACTTTTCTCTGAATCAGTTAATGGAGTTTAGGTGTAAAGGGAATTTATCTAAATATATTTAAAGCTTAATTGATCCTTGTGATTTTTTTTTTCCAATTAAATTCTTAGTAAACCCCGGTTTAAAGAAAGTGCATACAGCAACTTAATGTGACATTCGAATGATTTGCACTAACCTAAATCCAGGGAACAAGTAATTTCTTTTAAATTCTTCTTGGGGCTTCATGCAAACAGCTTTCCTAAGCTCCCAGCTATTGCTGTAGATATTTGCTGAGACTGAAGACTGCCTTACCAATGGATATATTCTTGGTGGGAATGACACTGCACCAAGTCCACCTGAAGTCCTCTAGTGGAAGAAGCTGGGGGTACCAAATGGATAAGAGCAGGGACATCATTCCCTGTGTGCCCTTTTGCATGGGAAATGTACATTTTATGAGGTACTTTTATGTATCACCACTGATAGCAGCACGTTGCTACGAGCTGAGGTTTGCAGTTAGATATGAAGGCCTGCAAGGTACAAGGTACTCCATGGATCTTCAAGAGGCAGTTAATTATGCCTCTCTTGTTGTATGACAATAACAGGTGGGTTTTACCAGCAAGTCAGATAGCTATGCTTTTAGCAGCTATAGCCATTCTGATGGTTTCAAACACCCAGTTGATTCTCTCTCTGTAGTATTAGCAGAAAGCAATAATGAACTTCTTCCAATCCTATGCAGTAATTAATTTTTGTTTATCTGATACACTCTTTCTTTCTTTCAGGCTCAAGGCATTCTTGCTTTACCTGATTAGGAATAAGGACCTTAGTAGCCACTCAGTGTCATTTGTCCTCTGACTACAAGAATCATGTAAAGGATCTCCAATTATATCTTATGATTTTGGTAGCTGTGAATTGGTAAATCATAAAGTCACTTAATTGTTTCTTTTTACTTTCTTATCTGCTTACATGTAAAACAAATGAAATTGAAGAAAAGAGGACATTTCTGGCAGGTTGGACTATATGTGGGCTTCCTTTTGCACTTTCCTATTTATACTGTGAGACTCATGTGCACTGACAGCCAAAGACGTGTTAAAAATCTTGGGTGACAGGAATTGCTGCATGCTATAAGTTTCTACTTGTTTGTTTTTTGGGTTTTGTTTGGGTTTTTTTGTTTGTTTTTGTTTTTTTTTTTTTTTTTTTCTCTCCAGAGAATATATGCACATTCACTGTAATCTCTCTGCAGATTTCAATTAAACTGGCAGTGAACAAGAATTGGAAAATAGCCTTTAAATTGTCCTTAGTGCTGACCAATGTGTTCTGTGTTGTGGAAAGTAAACTGATCAGCACTGTGTGTAACCTTCTAGTCACTGCATATAGTTGTCTGTAGTTTTCAAAAACCGGTTATTTGACTCTAGCTGAACCCAACTGGTTTCCTTGTTATTCTTCTTGTACAGTGGCTAAATCTTTCCATTATTATGAACACTAAAGATATGAAGTCTGAAATCTTCACAACTAGAATTACCTGCAGACTGCATATTGAAGTAGTTAAGAAGAGGAAACACCAAATAGGACCTTCACAGTGGGAAGTATTTCTCTTATTGTTTGCCTGATGTGTAAGATTTGGTACTTTGATAAGGAACTGGCACATTTATGAGATTCCCTCATGCCACAGCTGCCAACTTTGGCTGTCTGGTTGTTGACAGATTGCAGAGGGAGCTGGGTTTTTAATCCATTTGCAACACCTGCCATTGATTTATTGCTGCACATTTTACTGATATGGTCTCATTCTTTCAGCATAGATGACCTTTTCTAGTTTTACTGGTATGTATTAGTCGTTTTCCAGAAGGCTGTTTTTCATTTTTACGGTTGTATTTCTGTAATGGGGATATGCTGTGGAGAAACAGAATTGTATTCCATGGTCTATCTGGAAAATTTCCATAAGGGGAATATGGAATATTTCCATACAAGGGCTAACGGTCTTTTAGTGGCACTCATTTATATAAGAAACCACAAATAACAGTTACAGATGAAAGAGAAATATGAAAAGTGAGGTTTTACTTATTCCTTTGTCCTGTATGCTCTGACTTCGAATTTGTAACCACATCCTTCAGGTTCAGTACCTGCCAAGGTTGACTTTCAATCGAAACCCCTGTAAATTCTGTATCTATCTGTGTTTAACATATGAAAAGTGATAATAGCAGTGAGACTTTATTACTCAACAAATGTGTACTTTCATGTATTCATTGACATATGTGCTGACTGAAGTTATGAAAGTAAGGTGTGTTGCACTTACTATACATAACAAGGCAGAGTGAGCACAGCTAGGAGAAAGTAAGTTTGATTCTAGTCCATGTTGTACATCACCACCAATCTGGGGGTGTTTAAGCATCAACTATGTTTATGCTGTGAAAGCAAAAAAGCGTTGCTCTCATGTCAGCAAGGCTATTGCTTGCACACAGTCAGAATATAGCTGAAACCTTAAGCTGTCTTGCAGTGAGATTATGTAAACAGCCAGAAAGGAGGATTGGTTAGAAGGGAATACTGCAAAAGGGAAGAAAAAGTCTGCTGAAATACTGAGTGAAATACTGTTAGAGAAAATACCTGCCAGCTTGGGAATTATTAGCCTGGGAACCAAGCCCCTGAAGTATCCTTGAGAAGTGCAGCTCTCAGTTTTGAAGTGCAGCTGGGCACATTGAAAAGGGAAGCATGCTAGGATACCACTGATAATCACAAGAACAAGGAACCATAATGACTATTCATCACATAAATGGTGAGAACCTCCTGAGAAAGTAAGAGTCAGTAAGTGCCATTGGCTGCTCTGTCAGAACAGGAAAACAGCCTGCAGAATTAAGAACTGGTGTGAGAAGATTGAAAACATCATTATCTACTGACAGTCTGAAGTGAATAAACATCAATTGGGTGCTTTAAATAGTGGTGTCCTACACCCTCTTATGTCTCTATGATATAAAAATAATTTATTTTTTGTCCAAATTGGAGTATCTCTCTCTGACTGCTTCCCATGGTGCATGTATTTTTTTGTCTCCTAAGCAGGTTGAACTCTCTGATTTACTGTTCTATGAGATTTCTAAACTTTGCCTGGGCTGACTCCAAAATCCATGATGAAGATCAGGTTGAAGTGAAACTTTTATACAATCATAGAATCATAGAAGGGTTTGGGTTGGAAAAGACCTTAAAATCATCTAATTCCAGCCCCTCTGCCATGGGCAGGGATGCCTCACACTAAGCCTGTGCCATCCAAGGCTCTGTCCAACCTTATCTTGAACACTATCAGGGATAGAGCATTTGCAACTTCCTTGTGCAACCCATTCCAGTGCCTCACTACCTTCACAGTAAAGAATTTCTTCCTTATATCTGAGCTGAACTTCCCCTGTTTAAGTGTGAACCCCTAATCCCTTGTCTTGTCAATACAGTCCTTAACGAAGAGTCCTTCTCCAGCCTATTTATAGGCCCCCTTCAGATATTGGAATGCTGCTATGAGGTCTCCACACAGCCTTCTCTTCTCCAGGCTGAACAGCCCTAACTTTCTTAGCCATCTTCATACAGGAGGTGCTCCAGTCCTGTGATCATCCTCGTGGCTCTGCTCTAGACTTGTTCCAACAATTCCATGAACTCCTGATGTTGAGAACACCAGAACTGCCCACACTACTCCAAGTGAGGTCTTACGAGAGCAGAATAGAGGGGCAAGACCACCTCCTTCCACCAGCTGATCACACACCTTTTGACGCAAGTCCAGGATACGGTTGGCTTTCTAGTCTGTAAGGGCACAGTGCCGGCTCATGTTCAGTGTCTCATCAACTGACACCCCCAAGTCCTTCTCTGCAGGGCTGCTCTGAATCTCTTTTCTGCCCAACCTGTAGCTGTGCCTGGGATTGCCCTGATCCAGGTGTTGGACCTCGCACTTGGTCTTGCTGAACTTTATGAGATTGGCATTGGCCAAGAGTGCCAAGGACCCTCTGGATGTCATTCCTTTCCTCCAGCATATCAACTGCACCAAACATCACTAAGCCATAACTAAAAACATAGGTGTTATTAGTGCTGTTCCCAGGCTGAAAGTCAAAAACACAGCACTACACCAGCTACCAAGAAGGAGAAAAATGACTGCTACTGCTGAACCCATGACAATGTGTGTATATATACATACATATATATATATATATTCATTTTGTTAATAACAGATATACTGGCTACCTGCAGGCCAGATGACCCCTTGGGTTGTAAGAAGCAACATTATGCAAGACAGTAATGTCCATGCTAGGAAGAACTCAGTTTGGCAAGTTGATTTTATAGAGCTATTAGAAAGATAAATATTTGTTTGCTTATAATATTACATATTTGTCGTGGAAATTAAAATGAATGAGAAAGTAGACATAGAAGCCCTCAACTGCATTTTCATAGCTCTCTCAGAGCATAGGCTCTCAGGAGCCACTAGGAACTCAGGATTATATACTTATTTTGAGCTACATACTACATACATTTTGTCAGAAAAAATTTTGTCAGAAAAATTGTTTGGATTTTACCACTGATTCAAGGAAAACAGTAATTTCTTTTATGCAGGACAAGAAGGTGCCTGTTCAGGTTTCTATCTTTATTTATTTGTTTTTGCTGTCTATCATTATCTTATTTGAAAATAAAAAGATTTCAATTGAATTAATCTTTGTAATATAATCTAAATTTATCTGCAATTTACAATCTTGAGCCAGCCTGAGAGCCCATAATTTATCAAATTTTATGTGCAAATGTTTGACAGAATTTTAGTTCTGTGTCTCACAAAGATAAAGACTATTAAAAATAGTGTTTGACAGGCAAGCAAAGTAATGGAAAAGCTCCCACATGCCCTTCTAGAAAATATCCTCATTTCATATGTATGTTTAATGTATCCTATCTTTAGACAGAGCAATATTTAATTTATTATTTTGTAAGTGGTAACATAGTATTTTATTTGGGATATCAATTTGGGATATAATAATATAAAATGAATTTCAGTGAAATGTGAAAATTGAAATGAGTGGTAGGTAATCAGTATATAGAGTCCTTAGTTTTATTTATAGAATTTTTGCTAAAATTCGAGAGCACCTTATGTGGTAATAGGTTTCCATGAAATAGATTTAATAAATGATTGCTCAATTGAATTTCTCAGCAGATTAATTTTCAACAGTTCAGTAACCAATCTTCTAAAATTTAAATTGACTCAAATTAGGGATCTAGGATGTAATTAATCTAGATCTTACTAGACATTAATTCAAATAATAGAAATTGCTTCAAGGAATATGTAAACATTTAAATAATTAAATCAAATAATTAAAATTATCTTCAATAATAATTTAATGTGTTAGATTAATTTAAATAATACAACACAATTAAAATAATAATTCAATACATTTCTGAGATACTAACATAAAATTCTGCAACAAAGAGCCAAATGTGCACATTGACTTAAACAAAACTCAATATACATGTCACACAACACTAAATATATGCAATAACACAAATTCAGCAGTAGTTAATTAAGCTTTCATTGTTCTGGCAAACGCCTACTTCTAATGACACATGGAGCTGCCCATACAGATGCATGTCGGTTTTTATGTCCCACAAACAAAATATGTATGAGAACTATATCAGAAAAGTCCTTCAAGTTCACTTAATTTGAGGTGGAAATGCATGTCTTGATTGATAACTGTCACATTTTCATTTATATTTTTTGGTAGGCCATCCTACTTTTTTAGGGTACTTAAATTGGTAAAATATGCGTATTTCAAAGCTCCTTAGCATATACAAGTTCATATAAATTTAATGCAGAATAATTTGCATAAGATATGTGAAATAATGTGAAATTGGAAATTATATCTTTCCATAGACAGAAATGGAATTGAAATAATCATTGGTGGTTTGTATCTCCAAAAGAGATTAATTTCTTTGACCATTACAAGATCTGTTCGCTTCTTTTTCTGCTGATGAATTCTAACCTTGTATGTTTCTTTGCTTGATTTGCTGCGCTTTCATTTGCTCTATTTGAAGTAAATGAAAATAGAGGCATGCATTCATCTAAAGCTTATTGTATTATTTCATCCCTTTGTGAACAATGTGTACCTCATCCAAGCTGATAATTTTAGGTGTAAGAATGCTTTCCGCAGTCACTGACTTTGGATTTCCTTCTGATGGCTTTCAACATCTAGAAGATTTGATACAAATGCCTTATCCATTACCTTACTCTTAATGCCTGACTACCAACTTTTTTTACTAAGCATAGGATTTGCTTTTCTTAAAAGGTAATATAGATGATACAAATTTACCAGCCTGTATTACTCAGTGCATATATATTCTTTTTGCTTATATATATTAAGAACAATTTGCATATTTTCCTCTTATTCAAAGACTCCAAACATCTTTAATATTTATTTTTTTTTCTCTAATCTGAAATAAAATCTGAATTTAAAAGTAAGGTGAAGAAATTTGGTGAAAAACTGAAAAACACACCCTTTGGTCTTAAGTATTTGAAATTGCAGTCATTGAATAAAACAGTAATTTTTTGAATTAAAACATCCTCTTTCCATCTAAAAGTTATTGCTACTTAATAAGCATACAGACTTATATTGAAGCAAACCATGTAAAGTTATAAGAAGTGCTTTGTATATTGCAGCAAAATTGTATGTTGACTTTGCTGTGAACATTCAGGGTTATGCGAATTATGGTCACACATGTTCAAACACAAACATTTTGAAAAAAGATATGACTTTTAAATCTGAGATGAATTGGAAGAGATATAGACTTCTTCCAATACAAAACTGAAGGAGCTTCTATGTACTGTTAATTGTTCTCCTCACTGTTCTCAGAAATATCCACCTCATCTCTGGGAAAGGAAGCATCTCAGATTCATTTAGCACCCTTCTGTGGCTAACCAGGATATGAAATAAAAGTCATCTATTACTGTTCTGGCCTGCATGGCTAATATTCCCACACACAGAGTAGATAATGCACCAGTACTTTTGGATGGTCATTTCTTTCTTGAAAAATGATGTCAGCTGAAATGTGAGTATTCAGGTTAAATTTCCCAAGTAACCTGAATGCAAGAAGGTAACAAAGCATTGTCTACTATTGCCTAGTAAGTCAAGATAAAGGAATTGCAAAAAACATTTTAAGATATTTGCCACAAAATTATTCACCTATCTCCATGGAAAAGTTTGAGATGGTGAACCCACAGCAGACATAAAACTTTTCTACCTGACGCAGCACCTAAGACAATCTGCCAGCGCGTTTAGTCATGTAATTCATAGGGCCTTTCTCTCACCTTCGACTGTGTAGCAGAGCCGTTTAATCTGTATATTGTTCTAGGGCAAAACCAATGAGAAATCACCTTCTGTGGTGTTCAACATCTGCATTACTTTGAAGATCCCCAATCTCTAGTCTTTCCTTGAATCTCTGCATCCTAAGTCACTTTTGGTGATTGAACTTCTAGACCTAATGTACATGCAAATATTGCTTCAAAAAGGTTAATTTATTAAACAATTTCTTGTAATGATTTGACATTAACAAAATGTTGGTGGTTGTCCCATCCCTGACAATGTTCAAGGCCAGGCCGGATGGGGCTTTGAGCAACTTAGTTTTGTGGAAGGTGTCCCTGCCCATGGCAGGGAGATTGGAACTAGGCAATCTTTATTGTTCCTTCCAAAACAAAATATTCTATGATTTTGTGTTTCTATGAAAATACAATATTTGCATGTAGGTTAAGGAATTGGCAGGAAAGCCCACAGAAAATACAAGGCTGATGTTATTTGTGCAGGCATAATAAAGGAAAAAGCTATCTTGCATGACTCAGTAGTCATCAGAAATGGTTTTTCTCCATGAAAGTACCATTTGTTTAGACAAATTTTGTTGGACTGAAGATAAAGTGAAATAAGTACATAAAGGTTCTGTAAGATATCTGAAAGTCTTACTTTGTAACCACTCATTGCATTCAGCAAATTTATACAACATGAATACAGCATGAATAGCTGTGGATTTTTTGTAATCCGGTTATGCATCTTGTTTGTATGAACACTGTAATTATATTAAAAGTTTTGTATGTCTTTGTAAATTATTGACACACAATCAAAGCAGCTCTTGCATCCAATTGTTGATGTAGATTTTAGCGTAACTGGTGCAAATAAAATGTTGCTCATGGTCTAAAGATTGTTCATCATCAGTAATCAAACAATACAACTCAATGTTGTATATTTTCTCAGTCTTTGTGTCAAAAGCAATGCAGAGCAATTCACTCTGAGATTTGTACCCTGTGAAATTACACATTTGCAAATCACCAATACATATTTGATCATATTTTGCAAAAAGAGAATTTAATTTTAGAAGCTATCTTCACTTTCTATTGCACTTCTTGTAATTATATGTAAAGACCAGATCCTGAGGAACTGTGCTAATGAAATAACTCTTTTGCTTTAATGGCATGTTTCATGTTTTTCAGAATACTTAGGTTTTCTGTGAGAACATGAAATGTGCTATAAATTTATTTGGTTTCTTTCCTTTTAAACATTTCACCACTAGCTCACATTTATGTTTGTGTTTCTTGTATTATATAAGTAAAAGGTAACTTTCAGGTGTAAAGTTCATAAAACCTTGGAAAACTTTCGTATGACAGAGCACATACCTTAAAGGAACAAGAAAAAAGATGTTTTGCTTATTTTAGTTTGTAGATGCATCATTGTTGACCATATTTGTTAGCTTGACGAACTTGCTACATGGAGTGTTGTGGACTTAAACAATTACATCTTCAGAAATATGCAAAATGTTGTTGTAATTGAAAATGTATTTGAGAGTTATCAGACTTCTATAGAATCATAGGACCTTGATAATTTGAAATGGCTGATCTAGTAACAGAGAAAGAAGGAAGTGCTTATTCAGCCTGTTTAAGACTTACATTTTAATTTGTTCTAACTGAAGATTTAAGCAGATGATTAAAACAAAAAACAACTCTAAAGGAGTTTTCACCCATTTTAAATTAACAAAGGTATTGAAATGAAAACAGGAAAATGAAGATGTAGTGTCTTCAGCAAAACTACTAGAACCAGTTAAAAATGTAGGTAGTAACTATAGAACCGATTAAGAATGTAGGTAGTAACTAAATTATAAAGTTCATACATTTGAAGGTCTGTACCTATACATATATTTTATTTACCTGAACCTAATGATTCTAGTGCTTTCAAAAAGAAAAAAAAAAAAAATCCATTTCCCCCCAAATATTCTGTTCTCCTTGCCATTGCTTTAATTTTTTCAAGTTTATTTTATAAACAAAAATAAAATTGACAAAAATACGCATATTTTTTTCATTTTTGGTTGACCAAAGAAGCAAAAATATTAAAAAAAGATGCCAAAAATCCACTGGCCTCTGAGGGACACCACTCGTTACTGGTTTCCAATTCGACATTGAGCCATTGACCACAACTCCCTGTGTACAGCCATCCAGCAATTTCTTTATTCAAAGAGTGGTCCATTCATCAAATTGATGTCTTTCCAATTTAGAGATAAAGATGTCATGTGGGACAGTGTTGAATGCTTTGCTCAACTCCAGGTAGGTGACATCAGTTGCTTTGCCCCTGTCCATCAGTTCTGTAACCCCATCATAGAAAGTCACCAAATTGATCAGGCAGGATTTCCCCTTACTGAAGCCATGCTGGCTGTCACCAATCACCTTGCTGTTCTTCATGTGCCTTAACATGCCTTCCAGGAGAATCTGCTTCAAGATTTTGCGAGGCACAGAGGTAAGACTGACTGATCTGTGGTTTCCCGGGTCTTTCATTTGTGTCTGTTTGAAAATGTGGGTTATATTTCCTTTTTTCCAGTCACTGGGGACTTCACCTCAGGATTTTTCAAATTTTTTTTTCAAATATTTTCCAGCTCCATCAGGAGCTGTGGATGGGTTTTATCAGGTTTTGTGAGCTTGTGTACATAATGATGTGGACAATGATGAAATCACATGGTGAAAAAGAGCTTATGTGAATATCAGGGACTCATGAAGGGGTCATGAAAGTATCAGCTGGAAGACTAGAAACTGTTTTGAATTTTGGATTATATGCCTGCTTAAGGCATCCATGTTATAACTTCTTATTGGAGGATAGAAGAATAGCAACTTTCTGTTAAAGAAATCTTCAAGCTTTGGAAATGATGGCCCAATGTGCTAACCTGCAGATGCCTAGTATTCTTCTACTGCTACAATAATGATTTAGAATATTCTATTCTAAAAGCAGCAAACTTGTTATAGGTAAAGATATATGTCAAAATAGTCTTAGGTTTCACACTAAAAAAAGATTTGAATAGCAAATGCAGAAGATGGAGATAGGAGATACAGTCGTATAAGATTAGGTTCATAGTGCTCAGTTTTTGATAAGTATAAACATTGTAAGAATACTGTTTATTATAACAATAGGCATGTTACCATGGTGACACTGCATGATTCAAAATTGCAGATGTTCTCTTACTTGAATAATCCCTGCAGATGAGTAAGCAGGATGCATGCGTTTGCCGTGATTTCCAAAACCAGCCTCTGTAAGAGACTAGATTGAATGTTAAGAAATATCCTGATGATGAATAGATAAATTTTGAAATAATTATTTTATATTGATTATTTTCAGTTTTGTAATTTGTTAGTTTTGTAGTAGTTCAATTATAACACCTTTTTTTTATTGATAAATCTATATATCATATCATTAACCTGGACATCTTACATGGACATAAATATATTATAGCTTGGTATGTCTAGTGCTGCTAAGATTTGTTCAATTATTTACCAGACTAGGAAAATTTGCTTCAGAAAAAGGGAAAACGTCTCTCACCAGTGCTAAAATGCCCATATACAATTGAAGCCTTGTAGACTACCAGCAAATTTAACTATAGTATTTTAATTTCAAAATTGTTAAACACAGCAATCTCTCTTAACTTTTTAGCCGTACATATTTTTAATTTTCTTACAATAATGCTATCTGCTGGTGTTAAATTTTGATAAGCTAATGTTGATACTTATTTTTGCTACAGTAACTATTCCATTTAAAACAGGTAATACATTGCACTGCATTCTTTTGAATATGCAAGGCCCTTGTCTCATGCCAAAACCTTCTTATACTGTAATAGTGTAGTCAATTTGCCTTCGGCTCTGAGCTGTATAGGGCAAGAAATGATTGGAATAATTCAACAGATATTCCAGGGTATAAAAAAAAATAGAATATGTGGCAGCAGCTAGTAACACTCTATTCAGATTTTTACTTTAAAATACAAATCATCTTTGAGGGGAGGAGGTTCACAACAGGGTGCATTTCCTTCAGGAGATGGCATATGAAAAATGCATAAAATAACAGCAATTATTTAAAGATTCTATGCTGAGTGATGCAAATACCAGTTACTCACTGATTATTGTGACAAATAGTGATGTCATGATGTAGACCAACACAGGACTGTAGTAATCAGTTCCTCCAAAAGTAACTGAGAAACACATCAGACTCTCAATTCTTCATTGTGTTGAAGAGTATCAAGACATAAAATTTAGTCTTTCTTTTTACACATTTATTCATACAGAGTGTAAAGTATGCTTGTTAGGAATCTGACAGTCAATCCAATGTAAGTGGCATCATAGATGTGTACCGGAAAACATCAGCATTTGTGAAATATTTTGATGAAGCATGTGATTAAAATTTAATTAAAATTAAAACCTAAAATTTCTTCACTAGTAGTCTATGTTTTCTATATTCTCAGTCTCCACGCCTAAAAAGATAAATTTTCATATGAATGACTGCTGTGAAGGGTGTATCATTATTTTCACTGCTATTTTGGTTTTGTTCATTTGCATAATTTACAATATGCTTTTGTACATAAAATAAAATTATTGCTTTAGAGAGAATATTCTCATAATCTTGGTGAGGGTTACCTGGGATCATAAGACTTGCACAAGAAGATGAATTTATTGATGTGGCTCAGAACTTGTGATGAAAGGACTACTGGCTAAAATGCAACTATACTTTAAAAAATTCCCACATAAACTATAAAAAATTCCTGTACAATTTTCCTTTTCAGGAATTGCCTAAACACAGGCATGATCTCAATAAATATTATTTTTATACTAATTTCAGAGAAAAGACTAAGAAACATATTCAAATTCATTAGGCATAAGGTCAAGGCACCAATCTTTTTCAATACATTTCTTCTAGTGACTTTATGAGATAAACAGGTCCTATGGTATAAAATTAATATATACTCTGATCAGAAGACGTTTTCACTAACGGCAGCCACAATAAATTACATTGCCTGCTGTCTATTTTTACTAGCTAGCATTGCTAAATTAACATATCTCCTGGATAATGAAAGCTTTATGACATATGAAGAGTTTTTCCTGATTATTAATACAACATGGATAAGATATTCTGTTAAGCCAGTGTAAACTCAGAATCTTTAAGGTGAAAAAGTATATCACATTAAACTGAGTAGCTGTGAAACATTTTGGAATACTTGAATTAAAAATACATATAGTATCCAGGGGGTCAGCCACGAGCAAGAAAATGCAAAGGTCAAAAAGAATTAGTGATGATCATGAACAGATATTGATACAAATGAAAGATGCATCATCATTATGATATCAGTCCAAGTGTTATATATCATGTACGAACATCTGACATACCATTGCATCTTGCCCTCATTAGAGGCTTAGGAATGTTAGACAACAGGTGATTCATCCATCTTATTGTTATTACATAATGATCTGTTGAAAATTAAAAATCATAATACACTTCCTAGAAAGACTCTACTACTGCATTCCCTGTAGGTGTCCGGGCATTGCAAATAGAGCTAATGAACAGATGCAGTGTATAGAGCATGAAACTGAAGTGACCATAGAATCATAGAATAGTTAGGGTTGGAAAGGACCTTAAGATCATCCAGTTCCAACACCCTTGCCATGGGCAGTGAAACCTCTCACTAAACCATGCACCCAAGGCTCTGTCCAACCTGGTCTTGAACACCGCCAGGGATGCAGCATTCACATACTTATGTAGGTGATCATACACTAAATACTATAGGTGACCCTGCATAAGCAGGTGAGTTGCACCATGTGGCCTCCAGAGGTCTTTTCTTCCCTCAACTGTTCTGTAATTTTGTCATTAAAAATTGTTATAAAAATTATGAAGAAAAATTATGGAAAATTTAATTATTCTTTTCATAAATCAAATGGACTTATAGTCCTCTGTAACCATAATGTAATATCTGTTCCTGAATGGGCAGTTGAGTCCATAATTTAAAAATTTTGGGGCTTATTTTAGAAATGTCCTTCCTCAAGGATATGGTGTTTCTGACAGACGGTTCCAGCTGGCCCCACGGAAGACTGACCACAGGACGTAGCTGAGCTCATTGGCCAAATGTGTGATGCATCTGTGAAAATGCATTTAAGAGGTGTTGATAGACATTGAAAGGAAAGAGCAGCAGGACCTGAGAGAGAAAGGATCTCTGTGGCTGGGCAAGCATATCTGAAGAGTCTCTGGCCTATGGAGGTTTCATGCTGAAGCAGAAGAAATGGGTAAGAGCGAAGAAGCAGGAAAAAAAGCCATAAATAAGGAGTAGCAGAGAGAAAATGTTGTCCTCTGCCTCCAACCTCCTGTACTACCTGTCACCTGCCAAAGGGAATGAGCACAACTTGCAGTGATAACTGGGGGTGTGTAGACTGAGAATTGGGGAGGATGGTGTCTGGAGTGAAGCTGAGCCTGGGAAAGGTTTGGGAAAGGTTTAGGAAAAGTGATTTCTTCAGGTGCTTAAATGTTCATTTTTATTTATTTATTTTTTATTTGTTTGTCAATAGTAATTTTGGCAATGTTTTAAATTAAATTCACAAAGTTAAGTCTGTTTTGCCTGTGATGGTAAAACCCTTGAGGGTTTTTTATTTGCCTGTGCTTCCTATTTTCTTCCTTTCCTATTTGGGGGACTGAGTAAGAGTCTGTGTGGGTGTTTGGCTGCTAGCTGGGGCCAGCCTACCACAATATCATAGGTTGGCACTGAATTTGCACTCTTTTCTTTTTGTCACATGTTGCTGGGAGGCTCAGTTTTTACACAGATGCAAAATTAAACTGTTCAATGGAAAAGATTAAAAAAATAATGAATGGAAAAGAAGTGAAAGTATTAAAAAAAATGCAGGCTGTTTTAATAGAATAAATTTTCCAGGTATTCTGCAAGATCAGGATGCTGTATTGTGTTGATTTAATTCGAATGAAACCCCTAATTTTTATTGGTCAGAAGATCATTTAGAGCTGTTAAAGACAATGCTGTGTAACTATTGGTTCAGGAAGTCCAAAATCTTCAGAGGACTGGAATCTAAGAGAAATAAAGTTGCCCTAGTTATCTTCAGCCATCCACTAAAGAATGAGGCTGTATGGTTCTTTATTCTGATCCATTACAGTTATTCTAGCTTCCTTGCCTAGACTAAGAAAACAGTAGAGGTGATTTACTCTACTGTAGACTCATCATTACAGTATTAGATAAGGAAAACAAATATGTTAGATCGAAGATCCATCAATCAAAGCAGGAAAGTATGATGTTGCAGGCAAATATTCCCCCTTCGCCTCCACCTGCCCATGACTCCACATTTTCTATTGTGATAATACTTTTCTAGAGGTTTGTAGCTCTGTTCCAATAAAACTTAGCCTGTCCACTAAAAAATTACTGTGCAGTGGACTTCTATCCTTCATGGCCTTTGCCAAGATGAAGGAGGCTATTTACTCTTTAGTCTACACTGAGCTGCTCAGGGCCTCAGGGCTTGTATTTAGGAAGTTCCTGGAACTGTTGAGCCAACCCTTGGCACTGTTGTCAGGAAAGAGGACTGAGACTTGAACAAAGCACTTCATTCTGTTCTCTCCCTCTCCTAGCAGTTGACAGTGAAGCAAAGCTAGGCTGTAGTGTAGGCAAAGGTAAAGAGATGCTGTTGAAGCTACAAAGGTCTCCATCAGGTAACAGTAGGTCATCCAGAATATATGCTGAGGTCTGAATTTGCTTTTATTTGCTTTTATGTGACAACCATAAAACTGCGTCTTCCTACACACTGTATCCCTTGTGGAAGTATTCTAGTAAGAAAAATATTCAAATTCATAGCATATAATGGAAATTAAGGTATGGGTCAGCTTCCATTAAAGACTGCCTTTACTTTCAAGCTATATTTGAATCTCATGATTAAAAAAAGAAACCCTGTATTTTAAAATCTTATTGTCTTAAACATATTACTCTGTTCTTGTTACTGATTCTACATAAACAGCAGTATCAGAATCAATGTAAGTGTGATAAACAGAATTTTACTAACTTCAGTGCAGCACCAGGTTTAATTTTGTCCATGGATGTTCTGTTTCTTGATTCACATTACAGAAAGCTTTTCCTAGCCATGAGTTTACATTTTATTATTAGAGAAATAAAAAAGCTCATGTAGTTTTGCTTAATTTGCTAGTCAGGCAAAAAATTCTAGATACTTATTGCATTTGACGTTGTCTTCAGCATTATGTTAGCTTCTACAGTTGTCTATATGTGGAAATATGCTTAGGACAAAGTACAGTGCATTTTTGGCAGTTGGCATGTTGTCAGGAATGTCACACGATACAAATATGACTAGTAGATATTTGAGTCATGCTTAGATGACTGTCTTGTTGATATGTTCTGCTGGACCTGAGTTATTTATTGTTCTTGAGATGTTATATAAATTCCTTGAAATGGGTATTCATTATCTTGATTA
This sequence comes from Psilopsiagon aymara, assembly GCA_024733675.1. Taxonomy (NCBI): domain Eukaryota; kingdom Metazoa; phylum Chordata; class Aves; order Psittaciformes; family Psittacidae; genus Psilopsiagon; species Psilopsiagon aymara. Next base: position 6,398 of record JANRGW010018903.1, on the reverse strand, counting down.
AAACTAAGGCAGATTAATGTCCTTAATAAGAACAACAGTGTACTTCTATGACTACAGCGATATTAACATAGTATTTGGATTCTCAAAGCTAAGAACTGATTATTTTTTGTAATAATACAGCAAAGTTTTTGTTATTGGCTTAATCTGTGGAAGACAGAAGATAGTTTAGTTGTAAGTGGTCTTTAATTAAAAATAGAAACATGCAAACTACTATTTTTGGTTTTTTTAAAGTAGATTAGCAGATAGGCTTTCTAAGGTGCTATAGCAAAATCAAAGGGGCACCATTTTTTATTAATCACTAAACAGGCAAATGCTGTGGCACTTTCTGCAGACTAAAGAGAGTGGGTAGAATCATAGAATCATAGAATGGTTAGGATTGGAAAGGACCTTAATATCATCAAGTTGCAACCCACTTGCCATGGGCAGGGACACCTCCCATTAAACTGTGTCACCCAAGGCTCTGTCCATCCCTGCCTTGAACACTGCCAAGGATGGAATGTTCACGGCTTCCCTGGGCAACACATTCCAGTACCTCACCACCCTTACGGTAAAGAACTTCTTCCTTATATCTAATCTAAACTTTCACTGATTAAATTTGAATCCATTACCCCTTGTCCTACCACTACAGTTCCTAATGAAGAGTCCCTCCCCAGCATCCTTAGAGGCCCCCTCCTGGTAAGGTAGTAAGGAAATAACTTGTTGGAAGGAAGTAGAAACACTGATCTCTTCCATTTTAATTGAGTCTTGAATGCATTAGGCAGAGAGACCACAGGCACCTAGAGAAAAGTTTTAGTCAAAGGTTTTTACTTTTCACATTATGGATATTTTTAAAACCCCTCCTTCCCAAAATAGATCTGCTGATGGCTGGTTCTCAGCTGCTTTGAACGTGGGGGATCCCAGCACTTGAAGACCTTGAGAAGTTGGTGTGACTGTCTGAAGGATGTAAGAAAAGGAGAAAATGCTGGAAAACTTGTTCAGCTTTCACAGTTACATAGCAATCTAGGAGCAGAAGTCAACATTTTCAATGAATCCAAAGGTGCTGGACTATTTTTTTTTTTTTTTTTCCTGTGATGAGTAGTTATTAACAGTAGATGGACTGGCATTTTTTACAGTCTGTACAGATGTCAGTCATGGAATATGTACTGACAATGACCTGTATAGCACCTGCTTCATTTATTGCGCTGCTCAGGTTTGGCTTTTCTTGCTTTCCTGCCTTTGGTAAAGATTCTCACAACAATGTTGCATAATTAACTGAGTGACGGTGAGGCTGTAGTGGACATACACTCTGAAGGTGGGGATGGTCAAGTAGTAGCTGCTAGTTGGCAAGAAGTTTGACCGAGAACTGGCTGCTACAAAAGGGGCATGTGAGAAATGCTGTACAAGGAAAGCTGAATAGAGAGAGAGAGAAAGTGATCCCTGTAAAGAAGACTGCTTGCTATGTTGGTATGACCATAGTGCTCAGAGACTGAAACTGCCTGCAGTAATTGTAGCGTTTTGTTGCAGTTCATGAACTAGCTTTAAAATTTTTCCTAACTTGCATGAGAAATTCACTGTAGGATTGTTTATATCCCCACCCAATAGGTCTTAATGCCTCAGAAGTGAGGTTAGAATACTCCCTTGTTCTTTGCTGGATATTGTGCACTGTGTCTGCTGTCATAGCTCAAAAGAAACACTCTATATTACTATGTGAAGTTTTGGATAACAAATATGCAGAGATTGTGAAAAGGAACTCTGAGAGTGCCCTAGAATTTGCCAATCCAGTACAATCCTGACATAATGTATCTTTTATTATTTTATTATAGTGAAACTGCATCAGTCCCGAGTTACAAACAGTGATATATGCCAGCTAAACCTTTAATCAATTACATCAATGTACTTGTGTCAAGAAAATCGATTTCTGTCTAATAACGACATATGAGCCAGAGAGGGAAAACTTTTATTTCTTATTTATGTAACATTATTTTCAATTATCAGGGTCCAGATGTTCATGCATTTTAAAGGTGCCTTTTATTTTCATTTGGGCTTCTTATTAGAAAACTAGTGGATTATGTTCCGGAAACCCTTTTCTCCTTTTTGAAATTGAGGTTACATTTAATGGCTTTGCTCCTGACTTTGCATCTCAAAAGGCTTCTTTGCTCATATATATTTAGTTTAGTGTTCTAATTTCTGCTATTAGGCACACATAAAGTGTATCTTGCATAATAAGTCCATTGACTTATAACAAAAGCAATTTTCTTATTTCTTCAGGATAAAATTCATAGGTCTCATCCTTCTGTGGCTATCATGAATTTCTCTCTTGGACTAAACCCATTAGAACAGGAAATGAAACAAGTAATGAAACTAGAAGTTCCTCATCATTGTCTAGATCAGAATCTTTGTTGTTTTAAGGAATATTTTTCTCTTATAATTTGGTTTTCACCAGAGAAGTTTCACCACAGCACAGTGTCAAATTAACCAGATTGCCTTCTTTATATTTGCATGCATTAGATTAGTTTTAGAGATTTTTTTTCTTAAGTGTAATTTTTGGAAGTGTGTTTTTTGAAGCATACTCTCAATTCTGGTTAAGTACAAACTCTAAACCACCAATTTTTCATGCATGTTGATGTCTTAATCACTGGTCACTGATGAGATAAATTTACTTGGACAAAACCTTGGCAATAAGCTAAGATTTCATAGCTAACTTTCATAACCCCCCATTAAGCACTCTCTACTTAAAACCTTAACGAAAATAATTGTTTCAATATGTGTAAGAATATATGTTACTTTTTCAAACTTTCAAGTGCATATAATATTGCTTAGTTTCTTTTTATTCCATAAGAAACTGTGTTGTTTAAGTCCAATCAGCCATGTAGCCTGCCTGCTCACTCCCCCCCTTCCTCCCTCCACTCCCAGAGGGATAGGAATGAGAATAGCAAGAATGTAACTCCCACGTGTTGAGATAAGAACAGTTCAGGAACTGAGGTATAACACAAACCACTACTGCTACCACCAGTAATAATAATGACAAGGGAAATCCAAGGAAAGAGAATACAACTGCTCATTACCTGCCGACCAATACTCAGCCCAACCGAGCAGTGCTCTAACCCTTCTGGGTCTCTTCTGCCCCCAGCTTATATAATGGGCATGACGTACTGTGGTATGGGATACCTCTTTGGTTAGTTTGGGTCATGTGTCCTGTCTCTGCTTTCTCACAGCTTCCCCTCCTCCCTGGCAGAGCATGAGACTCAGAAAGTCCTTGGCCAGACCAAAACTTTCTAAGCAGCAACTGAAAACATCGGTGTTATCAGTACTGCTCCCAGGCTGAAAGTCAAAACCACAGCACTGCACCAGCTACTAAGGAGGAAGAAAATGACTGCTACTGCTGAACCCATGACAGAAAGGAAATTTATTTATGAAATTACTAAACTGGTTGTCTTTGCAGTCATGTTTATTTTAAAAAAATATTTAGTTGAACAGATTAAAAATGGAATACCTGCTCCTATGTGCTTGATTCCTTTGCAGCTCATTGGGATATATGCCTAAAGAGAGCTGGACATACTGGCAATATATAAATTGTAAACTATTCTTTTTGCAAAACCACTACTGCATAAAGACATTCTACAACATGACTTTTTACAGTTTGTTTCTATGGTGAGGGTTAGGTAATACTACAATAGTTAACAAGAAAATGAAAAGTGCCTCTATATTAATTTTAGTATAAGATTACTTTTATAATTTTTAGAAGGCAAACCCCTGCATTTTTGCTATTGATCTGAAAATTATGCAGATTTTTATGGCAATTTATTTTAATTTATGTGGGTGATAAGATGCATCTTAGCTGATGTTTTAAAATGTAGGCTTTTGTGGTTTACTGTATATCAATTCATATCTGATATTTTGGGGAGAGGAAAGTAATACTTGGTCTGTATTTGTATGAGAGAAAATAGGTAAAAATGAGCTATACTTCACTCAATCCTTATTCTTGGTCAATGATTTTCTAAATTGTATGGGGAAGACAAATCTGATAGGCCAAAATTATTGCCATTTACAATGAAGTGGCAGTGAGGATTTTTTAACTTAATGAAATTGTAAAGAGCTCGCCTCCCATTCAACCAAAGTATCAAACCAAGGGCAAAGCCATTGCTTGACTTACCAAGCATTGCTCATCCAGAGAGGAGTCACTCAAAGGGTTTGTATAATTTAGGGAAGGAATGGTCTAATAATTTTTCAACATAGTTGTTTTTTGTGAGAAGTTAGGTACTGAATACGGGCTTTCTAGTTAAGCACAATTATGTTTATTGAGCACCAGAACCAGACCTAAACTAAGCAGTCAGCAGCTTCTGGATTTCCAGTATATTGTGACTAAGAACTTGTCATTACCTTTGTGGCAGTATTATGCAATTTGATATTGAAGATGTTAGTATACAGGCACTTTTGCTACAGTGTTACAAAGTACATTTTTTACACTATTGCATTGAAGTCAGACAGCTCTTTTGCTATGAATTTGGTGTCAGTTATGTGGTAAAACAGTGTTTTAATTGACAGCCTGAGTGGATGAAATTGTAAAGATACTCTTTGAAATGGCTTCCTTGCATTTCATTATATGAACAGAAGTCTTCAGTGAAAGAACAGCTTTTTCACCTGGAACATTGCTGATTAGCACGAAGTTGCAATAATTGCTCTGGCAGTTGGAAAGCTAGAAATGCAAAAGCTAGAAGTTATTTACCAGATTTCTTTTGGAATGGAAAATATTAACAGCTTCTGAAACCTTTGAAATAAGATTATTGCACTGAGGAATGTCTGTGCTGGAAAAAGGATTAGTTTTCTCTTAAAATCAGGTGTCAAGTGTGTGTGCATATGTACACACATATGTATGTATATGAATGTATTAAGAAAGATACAAAGAAAATGTGATATCTATAAGCAAATAATTCTAGATAGTGTATCATTCCTGCCTTTATTACTAAATATTGCTTAATCAACAAGCATCCTAGAGTTTGCTGTCCTTGGTAATATTCTAAGTTGGAAACTGTAATTGCCTATGATGACCAATTTAGAAGTTACTTACCCAGAATATATGGTTTTGTTAATTCTCTCTTGTTAGGAGACCTAATGTCTAAAAATCAGAAGTAGCAGCTTACGCTCTTTTTTCTGTGCCAGTTTCCCTACTGACTGCTGTGTTTAAAATGCAGCATGTTTCTGTACATTTCGTATTTGACATTCATGAAACAGTCTGGACTGCTTCTGAGACACTGTGAATGTAATAAGGAAATCTTGAGGAACATATTAATTCAACGATTTAATTAAATTTACTTCATTAAACTTGAGGTGGAGTAGGCAGCTGCAAATGAAATAATTTCACTGAGGCCTGGGCTGAGAAAGGTCCTTTAGAGGTCTCTTTTGTTCGAGTTGATAAACCTGCGGGTTCTGGTTTTAATGACTGTGCCTTATTTTTCTTCTTTGCCTTATTTCTGTATAAAACCACCTCTGGAGATATGAGTGAGCAGATTTTAAAAATGTACCATGCTAACAGTATAAGCTAAGTATTAATCTTCCTATATCTCTGAAGTTTTGTCATGCTGCTTTCCCAGTAAAACAGTTCATTGCTTAGTCCCAGGAGCTTTTTGTGTGCAAGAGATTCTCTCAGATCTTCACTTGACACAGCCTAATATCATCTCCAAACCTTTGTAACCTGTGTCCTGCAATCACCAATGGCTTATGTAGAAAAGAAGACAGGAAAGTGGGGGACATATACAGAAGGGATCAAAAAGGATGTAAAGCTTTGCAGACATAAATCTGGGTTAGCAAGTCGATAATTATTCAAAAGAAAAGAAATGTAAAAATGTTCCAGGTTTGTAGTAGTTCCCCTGTTTTTGAACAGTGCCATCACAGAGGACAGGGAAAGCATGCTGCTCTCATTGTGGATCTGAAGTCTCCTATGTTAACTCTCCCTGACAACAGAATTTCTTTTTGCACTGACCAGAAGCAGTATGTGAGAACAAAATCATTGGTAAGGGAAAAAACCCATTTATGCTGCAGATAGTGGTTTAATCATATGTGAAAATACACATGCTCGCAAAGCAGGTGAAAGCACCTCATGACTCAGCATTTGCTAATAGCATAAAATTGTGTCTAGGTTCTTCCAGATTTATGCTATTTGGAATAAGAACTGACTGCAGTATATCAGTTATTAATGTGTGGTAATTGTAAATAATTGCAAGCTCTGTCTCTGAGATACCATTTTGCAGAACATCAGAAGGAGCTTTATGAATTCAAGTGGTAGGTGTGATGCCGTGAACAGTGTTTAGTCACCAAGTTTAATGGTACTGCTATTGCGCTTCTCTGGTTTAAGTTCTTGCTTCTTGCTTCTCCCTTTCATATACACACCTGCCCCCCCCCCCCCCTCCCCCCCCCCCCCC
>JANRGW010018897.1:0-30186 GCA_024733675.1 Psilopsiagon aymara | reverse complement strand
ACCCGTTACCCCTTGTCCTATCACTGCAGTCCCTAATGAAGAGTCCCTCCCCAGCATCCCTATAGCCCCCCTTCAGACACTGGAAGGCTGCCCTGAGGTCTTCACGCAGCTCTTCTCCAGGCTGAACTGCCCCAACTTTCTCAGCCTGTCCACAGTAAAAAAATGAAACAACCAAAGAAAGAAAGATAGAAAAAAATAGAAAAAAAAATGAAAAAATAGAAAAACAGAGAAAAAAAATAGACGAGCTGGAAGTCACCAGTTCCATGATTGATGACAGATTCAGCAAACAGATGTCAGAAAAGAAAACCAACTGTGTTTTCTCTACAGCTGGCTTCACAGCAAAGCTGTACAGAGGAGGCAAAGCCATAGGAGTTGAGACCCCTATGAAAATACTTACAACATTTAGCTCACATGTCACAGGATGACTGAACCCAAGCCGAGCAGGGCTGCACAATTAGAGGCAATAGAAATTTGGCTGCAAATACAACCTTTTAGTCAAAAATACTCAAGCTTCAGCCTATGTGTCCTTGAATATGAGTTATCAGCCAGGGGCTTCCCCACTTCTTTACCCGTGCAATTTATGGCTCGTCTTACTTTACTACTGATCACTCATATCTTTGAAGGGAAGGTTAATTCTTTTGCTTTTAATGGAGTAGCTCTGCTGTTAGTTCAATACAGCTTTGCATACATGATTAGGCTTCTCCTCCCTCCACCCTCTGTGCACTGTGCAGGGATGTCCCTGCACTTGGTTCTTCACAGGCTATATAACACTGCAGCAGCACAGCTGATTTGTCCTAGCACTCCCATTGTTGCTTGCATCTACCACAGAACAAATACAGGAGTCCTGAGGATGAATTTGAGTGCAGAAAAACTGTCTGTCTGTCCTGGGTTACAGTCAGTATTAAAAACTGTTATCAAATTGTTGGCTTTGTGAGATGGAAGTTCATCACCTGAGCAAAACATTGCACGGCAATTACAGCCTAATGCCACCCTTGCCAGCAATAGCAGTAACAGAGATATAAGCACATGCAGTTGATCAAAAACTGACGATATTTTTCCTCAGACAGAAACATCTTTCCTACATTGAGACGTGATAAAAAGAGGCAATTACACCAGGGCTAAGCAGGAGCTGCTGCACTGTATAAAGCATTCTGCTGTACCAAAGGCTGCTTATGACCAATATGAACAACTTAACGAGCTGTTAATGAAGCACGCATTCGGCTTTTACTTGCAGCATGAAAACATTGCAAATCATTTTAGGGAGCTTCTGGATCATCAATGGAGATTTAAAGATGTCAAATAAGCCCATCAAACCTATGTCTCAATCTGGCCATTGCTTTCCACTGCATTCTCTTAAAATTCGTTTTCCTACATGGTAGAATAACTTGCTTTGACAGCAGTACGACTCTAACTTAGACCTCGCTTCCTTCTGCCTTGACATTAGATTTCAGTCTCCAGAGAGCTGCAGGGATGTCTTTTTGACATGTTGACATTAAGGACACTTCTTCCACAGACTCACACTGGCACAGTTACTTTCTGTCTTTACCACTGTAAGAGCAGCTACTGAGCTAAGCTACCGAATTTGGAAGTTTAATTATGAAACCTTTGTACTTATCTGTAAGCAGATTAAGAATGTAAAAGTAGCCTTAAAAAAATCAGACAGCAGTTGGAATAGGAAAGGGAGCAAGGTTTATATAGAGAATTCACATCCATAATCCCCCAGCATTGCAGCAACACCAGTAACACACAAGGAATGACTAACGCTCTAATGCAGGCACACTTTAGTTATTTTTTAGTTAGTTTTTACTCTCCTGTCACAGCCCTGGGGGATTAAATAATGCATCCGAGTGCTATCTATACTGCTATTACAACCAGTAGAGCTGCATTGATGGGAACAACAAATCCAAACTGGATTTGCTGCGGACAATCCCCAAGTGGCAACCAGGTATAGAGGGAGGCTGGAGGAGTTTAAAATCCACCAAGAAATACTGATGAGATGTACCCAGTAGCTGAGAAATGGAATGCTATTGGCATACAGGTGTAATGGCTTCCACCAATGCAAGAGAAACTGAAGAAGTTTCTTCCCCAGTCTAAATGGGAAATGTCTCACCATTTCTTTTCCTTCGCTACCTTCCTATGCTTTCCCTTTCCTGCTCTGTCTGACTTGACTCTCTCTTTTAGCGCACTAAAGAGAGGTGAAGAACATGACTGGGATCTTTAACTCTGAGCTCAGATGAGAAGTTCTTCTTGCTTAGGAAGACAGACACTGGGGACAGCATGAAAACCCAGTGTCACACCTGGGCAAGGCATTCCCAGAACAGCTGCTTGAGAATCATTCACAAACAAGCATGAAGTTTGAACAGCTCTCCAGATTCCGCAGAGGGGAAAAGGAGACAGATGTTTTAAACACCCTGCTATCCTGCAAAAGTAGCCTTTTGCTGATGCTCATAAGTGTCAACAACTAAAAGGCAAACACCTGAACATTTCAAAGGCTTGATGCTTTCAAATGCCAAGGAAGGCCAACCCCCTTTTGTTTAAAGTTTCAGGAAGTAAAAGCACAGTTATTTATGATACTACTTCCCAATAGCTTCCCTCCATCCCCTTTTGTTTATCAATGGAACATACTGTCCCTAGGCTGACAGGTTTTAGACTACTTCAATGTGAAACGGCCATGATAATCCTTCTTCTTCCCTCTTTCAGTGGCATCTGGGATGGAAATGCCCACCCAGTTCTCCCAGCTGTGCCAGCAGCAACGTGCTCCCTATCTGCATACACATAGTCGGCCACTGAGAGTCATGGCCCACGTGTCCCAAACAGATAGGAGGAAACAGCCAAGGGGCCACAGCACTCTGATTGAAGCTGCCAGCTCTCATGCACTGAAATATTGTCATTCCTCCTGTAGGCTGTTAACAAAGAAGCACACGGGTCTTCTCTGCACAGCATCTTCTCAGCTACATTGAGGGCAGGGAAAGAGATAAAGCTTCTGTGCTATACAAGAAAAGGAGGTAGTGCTGAGGGTCACCCTAAAATGACCAATGATGGAGAGCTGACGCCAATTAGGGTATTTTGTATGAACACACGAAGAGAGTGAGGCCTGCAGAAAGAGATGAAAACACTCAAGGACAAAGAAGCCTTGTCCTAACAACCTTCTCTGGCATTAGCATGATAGACAAAGGGACATAGTCCAAGCACAGATAATGAGGTAAGAAGGGACAAAAGCTCTTTGCTAGAAGCAGTTTATAAAGGGGAGCCAGGTGCATGGATTTAAGTCTTTGCTTCCTTACTCTTTCCTCCCTAGAAGGAAAACCTAAATCACTGTCTTTGGCCTTGGAGCTTTCTGGACAGTTTTTATTTCTTGCCTGTAAAATGCTGGAGATGATCAGGCAGCTCCAAGCATGTCCCCTGATGCTACTGGCAATGCAGAGCATCCCTACATGTGTCAGCAATGGTGAACAAAATAAAGTCTGTAAGCTCCAGGAACACGTGTGGAGCTGCAGGCAGAAGGACAGAGGATAACTGCAGGTAACAGTGAGACATTTGCTTTGGTGTCTGCTAACTTCGCACCAAGAGGGAGACTCAGGTTTTCTAGGACAGTCAGAAAAGAGAGGTAAGAAGCAGCAGACCATCTGTCTCACTCCTGTTCCTTCCCAAGCTACAATTTCACTCGGAAGAAAGCAAGACAGCCAGCAAACCTTCTCTGAAAGATAATGGTACAATCAAGGCGGCATTTCAACAGCTGACTTCTAAGAAGGGGATCTGTCTCCCAGCTCTTACTGCTTGTCTTTCCCACTGCTCTACCAGCATTCAGAGGTCATTATTAAAAAGAACAATAACAACAACAAACCACCCTCATCATTTCTTGTGAACTCTGAAGGCCACAAATGTCACCATCAGTTATAATGACACAAGTCACTCCCCTCTTCACAGAAATGGATTTACAACCAGTTTAAAGGCTAGTGTTTCTGTGTGCACTTCACCCCTTCTGCTACTTCCTCTCTGTGCACACACATTCTCCTCTGGCAGCAGCTGCTGGAAGAAATTATGAATTCCATTATTTTTCATCCGAGCCAGCTTTGAGTATATGGGAGAAGCACTGGAGGCTGGAGGCTCATTAGCAGAGGATTTGTATTGCTACCTTCCATTTTATTCACCTTTCCAGATTAGGTGAAGCATGCCAGCCCCAACCTGTTTAATTAAAATGCAGGTGGTGGACTCTCCTCAACTCCAGAGCCCACCACACAATCAGACAGTGACAGCAACCTGGTAGAATAAAGCTCTTGATATAGTGGCTGCTCTAACAGAGTCTTAATTTCAGTTGAGCAGAATAGCACCTCTGGTAGCAGCTGCATTTAGGGCTGGGATGAATATCGGTACCCAGCCTCTTGCTGAACACTCACTGCCTTTCCAATCAGAGCCAGCATCCCTGACAGCTGAACTGTTAAATGAATTAACAAGGCGAGAAGGGGGTTTGCCAACGGGGCTGCGACTGCCTTCCTAATTTCTGCAAGTGGTGGCTTTCAATTTTTCTGTCATTTGTCAGGAGATGCACATGGTTCTCTAATGAGCAGGGCAGAGCTGCAGCCAGGTCTAGAAAGGCAAAATTACAAGGATCTTCTAAGTCTGTGGAGGAGAGAGATCCAGATGCTTGAGGCAGGTGGGGGAAGGAATTGGCTCTGTTCAGACTGAGCAGGCAGTGCATCTTTCCTGGCTGTGCTGAGCACAAGGACGTCAGCCCACTCTCCTGACATGAGGAAGAATTGCTCTCCATGCCAGTGAGCTTTGCAAACATTCAGGCAGAACTCAATTTTGAGCCTTTGATCTTATGGGCTACTGTAAAAAGAAAAAGGTTTTGCTCCAAACCATATCCCCAAAACCCAAACCACTTGCATCCAGCTCCCTTATTCACCAGGCAAGTCAGGATACAGAGGTCTGTTACTCAGGTCTGGCCTGTTGCTACGAGCAGGTTGTTCTCTCTCCAAATTTCCTGCTCCCCATCAGTCAGAGGCAAGTGAGACCTGAACACTTGGGCTACCTGTGGAGGCTGTTGGCTAGGGTACAGCTCAATGGCACTCCTGGATTAAGAGAACCTCCCTATTAGGTGTTTTTGGTTCGATTGGCCAATCTGCCAGAAGGTTGGTTTTAATGTTTTTTTCTTCCAAGTTTGTCAGGAGGTTCCATTACTGGAGCTTTTATTGGAAAAACCCAGATACGAGGGTAGGAAAATCTTCCAATCTAACAGAGGAGAGGACAAGAAGGAAGCAAGGAATTAGGTGCATTTCCTTCTGCATCATTCATCTGTCTGCACCAGACACAGAAGCTCATCAACCCTTTGTAGTATTCCCAGGTGTTCCACACTCTATGAGACACCCACCAGAACTGCACAGTATTGGGTACTTGACTGAGCAGGCCTAAACCCAGCACACTTTCCCAAAGGCAAGTGCTGTAGATTCTTTTTACAACTGACAGAAGAATGTTCTTGCACCTACCAGAATTACTGGAACACATATGGAAGAAAGAAGTGCTGTTTAACAATACTGAGATGCATGTGATATGGGGCTTTCAGCCTGGAGACTGGTTCCCTTCAGTCATTTTGCCTTCACTGCTCTGCCTGTGTTGTCAGCACTTATTTATTGGGCAGGTTTTCTCTATTTTTAACATGGATGCTCCAGTTGCTGAAGCTAAGCAGACCCATTTTTTCCAGCTTACTGCTTAACTGCCTTTACCATGGGTAAGAACATCAAGCAAACAATAACAAAAAAACTTGTATTTCCACAGCACACTTAAACTCAAAGGTGTCACAAATCAATTTGAAACTTAAATTGCAATACCAGCTCCAATCACTTTACTCACAGTATAAATCACAGCCAGTTCTGGAGGTGGAAGAGGCAGTTCTATAACAAAGTGTAATAACTTCACACAACAAGAGTGAAAATTGGCAGGAAGATCCTACATTCATCATTTCTACCACATGAACCTGGATTGTCCCTAACCAGAGGTAAATCCAGGATCTCTAAAAAAACCCCATCAGAGTCACGCTCAAACTTTGGACACACCAGTCCTGCCTGTGAAAAAAAGTCTCCCTGATGTATCAGTTTCCTCCCAAGTTTGGCTTCTTCCACTGCTTTGCTCCCTATCTGAGTTACCATAAGGAAGACCTGGACAGTGGGATTAAAAGACATGCTGTATCAGCATTTCCTTGTTTTCCCCAGCTGACTTTCTGTGCTGTGTACATGTGTATAAATGCATGTGCTGGCTCTATTTGCTGCAGTGAGATACTGAGCTCTGAAACAAAAACTGTATTTTGAAGCCAGCTACAGTTGGCTGCACTTGGGGCTTTCTTCACTGCAGTTGCACAAGTAAGAGCAGCAGCAAACTAGAAAAAGATGTAAACATTGCCAGCTATCTGCAGATCCATGCCGCTCTGATTAATTTATGATGTTTTCAGAGGCAGATAGTAAATGTTTCACTATATTTGAAATTAAAAGGTTAAGAAGGGTTTAAAAAGTGTGCAGTTGGGTTTAAAAAAGATGTGCTTTGCTTAGTTTTCAGCAATAGAATATTTAATGAATAAGAATAAAATGAATTATTGCTGGGTTTGATAGCTTCCACATCCTAGCCTTGAGACAGAAGAACAGAAGTGTAATCAGATCTTCACAGAGGCAGAGTGAACAACAGGAGGGTGTGTGTTGCCTATTCTTGTTCTAAGCTTCAAAAGGTACTGCTGCAGAAATTGTTACCATAACTAACAACTATTTCAACACCAGCCTCTTTCCAGCTGGGGTCACCATAAATACAGCACTGCTGCTGTGGCTGTGAAGAAGACATCAGCTATTCCAATCCTGCTCTTCTCTGGGTAGAGTTACCCAGAACAGACTGAGCTGCAGGTATTTAGGCTCTGCAAAATCACCGGTCTCACAAAGCATTCAAAGAACGTGTCTAATTAACTGTCTCATCCTTATTTCCACCTCCAGCCTTTCAATGGAGGGATTTTAACATCATGGACAAGTTACATTTCATAAATACAGCCTCGATTCATGCACTAGACGCATAATAGGCAAAGGTATGAATAGTGCTACTGACCCTCAGCTTCTGTAGAGGCTGAATGCAGCTATAAAGTCTGCATGTTCCTGAGTGTAATCATCATCTATGCCTCCAAAGCTAGCAGCAAACTAGACATAGTGTCTTCTTGACTTCAAGAGCATAAAAATACAGCAAGGTGTGGCACAGGCACACAGACTGTATGTCTCCACACAGGCAATGTCTCTACACAGAGAGTTATACAATAAAAGCAGCAGCTTTCCAAGCCTCCCTTGTTTTATAGTTTTGTTTCTTTTCCCTTGTGGCTTCCCTGTGCTCCACTTTTTACTTCTTTAACTTGAGTCAGTTTTTCCCTCAAGCTAATTTAGTATGAACAGTCATCCTCCTGCAACTCCAAACAGATTTTCTCTTCTTTCTTTCAATGCCTTTTCTCCCCTTGTTTGTGCAGACTCACTGGCTTTCATATGGCAAGGAACTGTCAGTGACAACGTATTCCTGGAGAGGACGCTAAAAGAAATGGTTAGTGATCACAACTGGGGAATTTTTCACCATCCCTTTTCTGGGACAAATATTGAATATTATATGGAGAATACTAAAACATGCTGGTAACTTAAAGAAAAGAAACTGATTTTACTTTACCTACCTGCTTCACCCACAAACACTTCCACTGGCGTGCTGGTAGGGCTCTCACCAATGATATTATATGCTGTCATTAATACTTCATATCTCTTGTATTTCTTCAACTCTGAAAAAGAAAAATATTACATTATTCTATTACATATTATAGAATATTATTTATATTATCTAGACTCCAAAACTTCTTTATCACCAACTGCCCTCTTGCGAAACATGGCATTAGAACAGTACAATGATGCAATATCTACTTCCATCCTTCCTTAACTCACACATCACTGCAGGATTTGCCTAATTATGAAAGATCTTTGCAATGAAATGGCAGGATTTTCCAATGTTTCCTCACACTGTTGCATCACTAGGAGTAATCATTCCTGATGAGTAACTAGCTAGAAGAATATTGCTAGGTCATTTTTAATGACAAAAAGGCAGGACTTCCTTTGAATGAGCTTTACAGGCACACTTTGATCTTGAGGTAGAAAAGAACGTGGCTTCAAGCCTTTGCCTAACCCCAGGGACTTTGATCTAGGGCATCATTTAGCAACTGCAAGGCTCAAGAATGTCACGGCTGAAGCAGGCTGCAGAAGACGATCTGGAGGGGGGAATCTGGAGTCCTATCTGAAGTACTGCATGGGTACCTCTTCATCAAAGTGACCGCAGTCTGAGCATCAATCACAAAGAGAAAGGAGAATTTGGAGTCTGGACTCAATTTGGCAACCAATTTCTTTGCCAACATAGAGAAACTACTCTGACAGATGAGGTAGGAGAGTGAGAGCAGTGTGAAAAGACCTACAGAACCAATTGTATGAGGGTAATTAGCAGATGGAAACAAGGGTGGACGAGAAATCATATCAACATCAGCAGGGGAGGCAGCACCTGAACAGTTTCAGACTGCTTTTTCAGGATGAAAGAATCAATCCTAACAAATATTTGTCAGCCACAATATTTAGCAGTGAAATTAAGAGTAAAGGAGAGATCAATAATATAAATTGCCCTATTTAGATGAGCACTGAATTAGGACACACATGGCCAGGGGTCCAAATTTCTCCCTTTGCCAACAATACCCGCTGCTATTTATGAATCAGATAGTACCTTTAACTCTGTGACTGACAGTATGATATCAGTTTGGCAAGGTTCAATAATCCTAATCAAACAGGTTCACCAAATTCAGTTTCATGAAAGTATTTACAACTGTTGTGCTCCTGCATGTAACTCATGGTCCAGCATCATTCCCCAGTCTCAGGCGCACTACAAATGATATCCGATATATGCGATACCATCAAATTCAGATGGACTGCAAAACGTGGAGCAAGCAAATCATCAGTAATGATGTGAAGTTTGTAAACAAACCCCAGTAAGATATATAAGATATTGTACTGGGTAGCTTGTACAGGGAAACTTTAATTGCTGCCACGAAAAGTCACAAGGGAGATGTTAGTGTTAACTGGATGTGGATGAAAATGGAACACATGAGAGTTCATGCATGCAAGTTTCAGTGGGGACAGGGCTTCATTTTTTTTTTTAGCTCATCACAATCTGTGACTCAAAAGCCTTGGGCAAAACCTATCTAGTGAACCATCACCACCACAAAGCAACTTGCCTTTTAACTCTGTCGAATGCTATTTTATTCATTTCCAATTGAAAACACCTCTGGAGATGCACATAAATTCATTGGGCTCACTCTAAACTGGCCTCCTACTCCACAGAATGCCTGAGCCTCGCAATGCTTGAATCACAGGACTAATGATGTGATGCAGCTAAACTCAGATGGACTGCAAAATACGTAGCAAGCGAATCAAAATTCATTTAGCATCAGCAATACTGGGTTGTTACAGTCAATAATGTTTTACCTTCCCAGCAGCCACATTTTTACAACAGCTACCTACTTGCATCATCAGTGCCTCTTGATGTAGGGAATGCTAGGGCTTAAAGAAAAAGAAGCTCAAAGAAGCAGAATCATTAATCTGTGTTGATTTCTACTAGATCCACTGAGGACAACCATAGAAGTTTGCCTGTAGTGTATTTTGAACCATTACAAAGAGTCTCATCTAAAGGCAATATGCACTTACGTGTTAATTCATACGTCGTTAATGCAGAGCTGCTGTTCACTGTCTTGAAGCTGCTTTGGGCTATTCAGGGTAAGCAAAGCAGAAAGCTTGTTACAGTGCAAGGAAATAGTTATTGCAAATGATGTACAGCAGACAGAGGCAAATGATGCAGCACACACATACACAGTTTGAGCTTTAGGACTATACCTTGAAGGGCAATAAAATCACATCACTCTCTCATAACACATCAAAAGCATGTCACTCACACGGGGCTGTTTCATTTCCTCCTCAAACAGAGAATCTCACAAATATACAACACAGAAATGTTCTGACACCTATATTAAGTAGAACAAATGGGTAAAAAGGAAGCAGTTTACAGGTGGGAAATTCTCAGCATTGTATTTTACCTCCTTATTGCTCAACACACAAAATTCAAAACGTTGAGAGCTGCAGGGTAAAGACCTGGAACATGGGCCACAAAAAGCCAACACTCACAATAGAACAGGTCCTGTTTCTTTAAATGTGTGATAGATTCCCCACAGTTTCACTTACAGGATTCAGTGTTCCTGCTGTGAGTGAATTGTAATAATATGCTAAGCTGTGCAAAACTGCAGGTCAGTGCAGAACAGAGGTGTTAAGGTGAGGATTGTCAAATTATGAGAGGGAAATTCCTCTTAAAATACACTTTTCTCCACCCCTTTCTCTCTCTTAACTTCCTGGAGAAGTACAATACATTTTTTTCTACTCTACAGCTATCAGAAACATCGCTGCAGGGCCAGCCAAGAAGAGGGAAGACAGAAAACCAGTAGGTTTCATAGGCTCCCTGGCTTGTGAGACTAGAGAGCATCCAAAGTCATTATTTCATGATCTATACATAGTCAGCTTTTCACTGGAAAAATCCCTTATGAATACTTACACCTGTAGGAGCTTTACATCTCTACTCTCTCCTGGTTAAAACTGTGCAGTCTGAGAAGTCTCATTCAGCACTGACTGCGTAAGTGAGGTCAGAGTTAGGTGCTTATGTTATAATTAAAGCATCCACTTTTTTCACACTCCCATACAACCTACTCTCCCTTTCGTAGAAACCACTTTTATGGGCTCAGGGAAACATGGAAGAGGATTTAAGATAATAGAATAGTCTCACTCAACCCTATTCTGCTGGAGTATTATCTTATTCTGAATGTTCTACATCAAGCAGGACAAAAGCTGGCCCCTCTTTGAGCATGTCTCATTCCTGGACCATATATATTTGTCAAGCTACTGAGTGCTCACATCTTTGCCTCAAATCATCTGATTCTGCCTGTTCTTCCCTCTGATTTCCTTTCTAGCTTGTGTCTAAAAATCTTTTTCATTTTCCTAGCATTCCTCTCCACCTTCCTGCCATGTGAGCCAAAAATCCCAGTGACAAACATGGCAAACATGCACCTTAAAATTCTTGCTCATTTTTGCTATTTACCTCCAAAGTAGGGACAAGCACTTCGAAATTGTAAAAATTCTATTTAAAAATTCTCCTCAGCTGTTTTCTAATACTACAAAACCAAAATGTCAATTATAAAAACTACTAAAAAATAACAAGAAAGAAAAAGGTTCCCAGCTCAGGAAAATGAACTCTCTCTTTTGACTGATGGCAGAACAAAGTATACCAGGGTAACCATGAAATGGAGGTAGCAGAACACAGGAAATCAGAAGCTGTATCAGGGACAGAACATCAGATTGAGCATGCTGGCATAGATTAGCATCTATCATTACAAGTAATGCTGATCAGACAGAAGTTACAACCATTTTCCAGCATCTTCAGCCAGAGTTTGTAAAAGCTAGGTTATCCCAAGCACTCTCAGACACAATTGTGTGTTACTTCCATGGGGCAAGAGAGCATATAGTGCTTGGCATAATGACAGATTACCATTCTGGGATATTACAAGGTCTAAAACACAGGCTTACGTGTGAGCTCTGCTCTTAAGGCTGAAGGGCTCTGGATGGTTTTGGTTTCTGTTCCAGGTCCAGTGTCATAATCCAGCTCCCGATAGTAGATCCGGTATCCCAAGAGCAAGCCATTTAGACTCTCAACTTTGGGTGGCTGAAAAACATTCAAATAAGAACAGGCTTGTTAAGATGAGCATTGCAACAAACATCCATCACATCAGGCAGTAGCTGTACACTGATCCTGTGCAAAGGGACACAATGCTCTCTGATGAAAACAGCCATGAATAATATACAGGGAATACACAGTGTCAAAGGTTGTGTGATTCGAAAAACACAAGTTAAAGGCAACTCTGATGATTCCACTCAGCTGTAGCAGTTACAAAGGGATCTTTATTTAAGACTGACACCTGATGCACTACACTAAGAGCTAAGCTCCTTTCCTTCTTGGTGCACAGAAACTTGTGTGTGACAAGGAACATAAATAAGCATGCCCCTGAAAATGCACAGTGCTGGCCACCAACAGTGGAACAGCAAAACAGTATTTCACTTCTTCTGAGATGAAAAGAAAGAATTATTTTGTCAAAGACACCATTTCTACAGTGGCTATTTTCCTTGGGGGCTGTTCATACAACATTCCTCATTTGGCATGATTTTAATGAAAAGACTGATGAGAAAATAACAAAGAATTGGTGTATTCCAGCTATGATTAGGAAGATAAAAATACATCTCAGAGAAGTATTTAGAGAAAAGTCACAGTATAATGGACTCTGGTGTGTTGCATAGGTCCAGTCCCATAGGCAAACCCAGGTCTCCCCCATAACACAGCTTGGAGCAGTACAGGATGTATGACCACAGAGCTGACCCAGATATAAGGGTTTTTAACTTCTGCAACATGCTTCCAGCTCAGAGACATAGTACCTCAGCAAGGATTATCAGCAGCCACTCACATCTTCCTTCAGAGAGAGATACACAGCCAGAACACTGAAAAGGAGATTTTTTTTGTCTGAATGGCTTGCTTAAATAGAGACAAGCAGAGGGATTCTTTATGTTTGGTGAAAAAAAAATTACTTCATGAGTCTAATACAGGCTAAGAACTGGAGAGAAGAAAAGATGCCCTGAGCCATTTATCTTCTAAAGATTCTTGTACTGAAATTTAAGAGGCTGAAAGTATAAATGAAAAGGATTTTAATGATGATAGCACCTTTAATCCAGAAAGATCCCTAGCAGTCTTGAGAACTCTACTAAGAAAACCTGCCCAATGTGGAATTAACCACTGGTGTGAAACACTGTCACAATACAAGGTAATACCACCTGTAACTTCAATGAAGAAAGAAAGAGTAGGAAAGGGGGAAGATACTTGGTAATAACCTAGTATTCTGTTTCCAGAAATGACAAGAATTTTCCATTACTTCATTATGATGGCAAGAGGACAGTGTGGGCAGTCCTGACTCAGGGCAGAGGCTTTGCTTTGGCTGAAGGAATTAAGTAGAAAGATTGCAGTGTATGGAAATCAAAAAGGAAAATTAAGTGAAGCAGTGTGTAAGAAAGCTACACAGCTACCAGGAAAAGGAGGAGAAATACTCCTGCAAGAAGCAGCCTTCTTTGGCAGTTGTCCTGCCCAGAGCCTGCTGAAAGCAATCCAATAGTCCTAAGATCTTGCTGTACTTGCTCTGCATGGTTGGAGAACCTCATTCATCATCATTTCATGCTCATTATTGTGCTGTATACTTTGGAGAAACTGTGACCACCTTTCACTATTATTTAGCATCTGCCTTACAGAATGACCTAGGAACGAAGACTGTGAGAGATCGCAGGAATCATCAGGACTAGGCCTTCCAAGACTGCAGAAAGTCACCTTCTTGAAGTCCATTTCACAGTCAGAAACTCCACCAAAAACCAAGGTGACTTTTCCGCTTCCCAGTATTTCTATTGGAAAGCTGTTCCAAGCCTCACTACCTGGGTGGTTAGAAACCTTCATTTAATTTCCAATCTAAATAATTCATAGCTAGTCTATAATCATTTGTTACTGTGCTAACATTACCTTTTGGGTTGCATTGTTCTTCCCCCTAAGGGGTGTTTACACCTGTGATGTATTTTGAAAAGGGCAATCATATTCCCTCTCAGACTCCATTGTACAAGGCAAATAAATCAACCTCTTGAACAACAGCCTTTCCTACTCTCAGATTAAGCCCCCTTGTCCAAGGGACTAAGCAAATAGACCAAACAAAGTGACAGCCTTCTCCAGGGCTGGCTGATGACATGATTGCTCATGGACCAGCTGAAATGTTCTCTGCAAGGTGGAATGAGATCTGGTTTACTGGAAATTACTCATGTCTCTATCATGATCCTGTTCTTCTTTTTCCATTCTTCTGACTTTCCTCTTTGGTTTTCTGTATTATACTGAAGTTGCTTTAACTCTGATGATGCCATAGCAGAGAAGGGCTCCACAACACAGCAACATCCTTGCCTCCCTCTATCCTGGCAGGGAGAAATCACAATATAAAGCGTGATGTGCCTTCTCCAGACAGGCTAAAGGGAAGCCAGATGCAATTGGAGTATATCACCAAAAGGAGAAGAGAGGCTGCAAGAAAACAAAGCCTAACCAGTATGGAAATAAACTTCACACAATGAAAAACACAGTGACCATTCCATGGATTTGTATTTCAGGTAATTGTTACCTAGAAGGAAGGTGCTCTTGGAAAGATCCAAAATCTTTTCCTATTTTAACTATTAATATATATATTTTTAATAATAATAATAATAATAATAATAAAAAGGTTGAGGTGGAATATCCCACAGAATCCTAAAAGGAAAACACTGCTGAAGCTGAGAAAGAGACTGTTACTCCCTGCTCTGCCATATAACTGCCTAGCAGATAAAACTTAATCCCTCATTGTGGAACAACACTGATTTGTTGATAGCAAGCATTGTTTTCTTATGCTTTCATGTGAATTTCCAGTTTTTCCTTCCTTTAAATATAGGACAGGAAAGCTTAGAAAAGAAATGGCTTGAAAACTGCCTTTCTCCTCACCATGGAAATGATAATTCCTTCCTGAAAAGGGTACTCTGCTAAAAGGTCAGGTCTTCCCCTTCCTATCTGTCTTTCATGGACAAAACTCTGCTTTTGATGTAATGGATTATTAAGGGGTTTGCAGGAAGGCCTGAGGGATCTGCTGAAATAGGTAAAATGATTATGAGTGGCAGCCTGTAATGTTGTACAGAAGTCAGAGAAACATTTTTGTGCTGCTTTAAGAAAAAAAAAAAAGAAAGAAGAAAAAGACTAAAATGTAAGTTTGAATAATCGTTATCTCTAAGGTAGAAGCAGAACTACACATTCCTGATGTTAACCATAACATCCTCCAGAACATCTGAACTAACCTTGCATTATTGATACCACAGATCTCAATGGAAATTACATACTTTCTTCTACTTGAAATTTAAAAATCATGGAGTGATTGGGCCCAGCAGCTGAAAGCCCGGACAGTGCATCTCCAGTTTGTTTGGTGAATTATTAACACAGCTCCAAGTTAAAAATGTAGCTTTGCTCAGAAATCTACTTCCCATTTAGCTCGAGTGCTGGTTTCAGTTTACATTATTTCTTAGGCACTGTTGTGAAACTTTCTCCTAATTGGAGGCTATTTTGGGACTTGAAGATTTTTGGTTTTTTGAAAAACATAATACAGTTGAATTACCAGGACCTATTAATACACACGTAGTAATGACATAAAATCGCCCACAACTCCCTTGAGAAGGCTCTGGCACAACAACCCCATTTCATTTTCATGAAATAAAAAGCATCCAATTACCTAAACAACCATCTATTTCACATTAACTACACACCAACAATCAGTCAGTTGGGGGAATGTTTCTTTCCGCAGTACAGCATGCCTCACATCCTCTGTCCTCTCCTGGTGTACCTTCCTTTCTTCACTGAGGCCTCTTGTTACAAGGTGGGATGGTAGATTTACATCTCTCCACAATTCCTTTGGTAAAACTATTCAACATATCTCCTATTTATTCAACATGCTGTAAGCAATGCTGTTGCTCAGTATTATGCTGCATGAACTTGGGCCAGGAAGCCAGCAGTACAGCCAGGCATATTTTTAAAGTGCTGCTGCATAGCAATAAACAGACCCTCATACATACATTTTTCTTCCAAAAATGCAAGGAGCCCCATCTGTACTGTAAATGCATATGTACATTTTTCACTATAATGCAATCTGTCCAAAGTCATCCTTATTATGTGTGTGGGACACTGTCCCAAGAGCAGGGTGGGCAAAGGCTTTCCAGGATAGGTTATGGAGAACGTGCAGTACCCCATTGGGTTCCCTCTATTAATGCTCACTCTGCAAAAAGCAGCCTCAGGCACTGGGGTCACAAAATGTTCCAGCATCTCCCAGGAGGCCACTACTGAAAGATAAAGGAAGGCAGAGGAAATGCCTGTATAAAACGCAGACTTGGCATGAATACTTTCATATCCAACTCAGAGATATTACGAAGAGCTCAAACTTCCTTTCCTTTCTCTGAAGAAATCTCAGATTTTAGCCCTCAAAGAGCCAAAAGGGCAGTGGAGCTCCTCACAGGCATGAGCAGGATCTCAGGCACAGCAAGCACTTCTGATTATTTCAGCAGCTGAAGGAGGGAGTATGCAATGAGAGTGACAGTGAGCTTTTGATTACCTGATCTCTACCAATTCCACATTCTGCTAAATGTTTTCAGTGTAAAGCTGCACATCTATTGATATCAATGGAAAGATGGGAGAATCTGTACAAGCAATGATCTCGAGCATCGCTACAGAAACTCCGTCAACTCTCAAGCTGCCCTCATGGGACACAAAGTAGCAGCAGCTGCCAGAAATTTCCATCCATTGCTGAAATACATGCCAAGATCAGGAAAATAAGAAAGTAGCTGTGGTCCTTTAACTTTACAACGCCACTTCCAAGCTCAAGAAAATGTCCCTTGAACTGCACCATCAAGTCATAGCAACCAAAAAATTGTTCCAGAAACATCAAAACTTTTCATGTTACTTACCTGCCACTGCACGAGGACAGATGAAGTCGTGTGAGGAGTTACTAACACAGAACTGGGTGGTTCACCTGGAACTAAACAAGAAATAAGATGTAACCAAAGCAGTTTCCATCAGGTTGGAAAAAGGGTGGCTTTCATTCCTCAGGTTCTCATTCTTCACTGCTGAAGAAAATCTTCTATCCCAGGTACTACATGGTGGATCTCAAAAGCAACGTGGTGGATATGACTATTGCAATCTGGGCAGAATCCAGCCACTTCCCATACATTTCTTGCTGTACCTGTGGCCTTGGTAACTTGAGCGGGAGAAAAGCTAAGGCCATAAATCTGGAGGGAGCTGCAGCATGCCAGCTGCTCCCAAACAACTGGATACACATTTGAAAGGAGGTTAAGCCAGCTGCATGGAAGTGTCGGCAAGCTGCTCCCAAATTTTCCATGATATTTTTGCTGCAAGCAAAAAAACAAGCCCACCTTGTTTTCAGGAGTCTGTGTCACATCATCACAGACAATTTAAGTTAGGACAGCTTGATTCACAGTGGATTAACCCATTCCTATGCCCATGGCCTACAGCACATACCCCCACACACCAGAACAGCTCAAACACACTTATCAGGAGCTGACAGCCCTCCACAGCGCAATGCTCTAGTGGCAGCACCAGGTTTGCTCAGCAGAATAAATGTACCGTTTGTAAGAAGGTGAGAAGCTTTCCCTGCATTTCCCCATTGCATTGTGAGGAGGCCAAGCACAACTCTGGATCCACTGAAACTAAATTCAAAGAGAATTGAAAATAAAATCTTAAATTCTGAAACAGTCAGTGCTGCCTCATTAGTTCCAGCCTGCACTGACACAGCAGCTGCTGCTGAGGAAGGCGGAGAGGCAGGATGCGTTTAAAAGGCTGCTAGGCATGCTATTCAAGAATTACACAGGTTCTTTTTGAAGTTAGGACACTCCTGAGCAATGTCTTCTGTTTTTCTGACTTCAAGACCAGCTTCTTTAAACATCCCTTTGCAAAATTGTTTCCTCTTTTTATACGTCAGTGTCATATTTAACTAGCCATTCACTGAGGTGCATGAAATGCTGGCTACTTCCTAGCACCATATACATGGATGCACACCAGTACTGCCCCATTTCCCAAGCCAAGGGTTAAGTAGCGATGCTTTCCCACAGTTCACAGAGTTCCTTTCTCCATTCAAGACATCAGAGCTACTTCTGCATTCAGGCATTGACTTTACACAATCAAGGAATTAGAAGCTGATCTCTAAGGCTAAAAATAAAAGCTTTGTCAATGTCATTCACAGTTTATTAGCCCTGATCTGCAGGATTAAATGCTTGTGTTTCCAAGAGCTTCATACTCTTTCTTACCTATACCTCAGCAGTTTTGCCATATTGCAGACTGATGCGGATTGTGCGGGAAAACAATTGAAGAAACTTCTTCAAATGTATGCATGGTTCTGCATTTATTTTTAATGATCTCTTGTAAATTATTCAATTTCTGCAAAGATAATGGTTAGTGCAAAGTTTGGAAGCCAATCAAACAGAACTTAATTCCATTTTGAGACTCCTGAAAGTATGATTCATGATGAGAGGACACAGCAGGACACTTAAGGCTGCCTGCTCTTAACTCAGCCACATCTCATTACAACCTGTATCAATCTCCTATGAACAAAACTGATTTGGCTATAGAATTTTCACTCCACAGTCCCACTGGAGAATGCATTGCATCGGATACAGCAAGCCCAGGAACAAACCCATTGCACATCTCATGGTGATTCTCCTCCTTGCTTACCATCCTGCAGAGTTGTGACTGCCTCAGTCTCTGCACTGAAGTCACTGTCTCCAATGTCATTGGTTGCTTTCACTCGCAGTTTGTAAGAGGTGAAGGGGTTCAAGCTGTGGAATGTCAAAAATAAGGTTGAAATCTCCCTGCACCATTGCAAGGCCTCAGAACAAGCTTGCACAGAGAACTTGCCCATTGGCACCTGAAGACATTGAGCAGCTTGTCTCTTCACCACATTGCCTTTTCTTTGCAGCCTCCCCCAGCTTCCTCTGGACATGGGGCTGTTTGCACTCTTGCTGCCATCAGCATCAACTCAGATTTCCATTAGCCTGAGCTCCTGAAGACACTCATGGATTCATAGTTGAGTTGAGCTCCAGAAAACAGCCATGAAATTGCAGTTCATGGAACAGCTTATGACTGGGGCTTGTTGGAAAGGACAAGATGGGATAACATTCAAGTTTTCCACAGCTACGCAAAGCCTGGCTTTCAAGGAGCTTTGCCCGAGATGTCCTCACAACAGATCTGTGGGTCAGCTCATGCTCAGTGCATGGATGAGGAAGACAAGTAGAGAGGAGCCTGACAATGTGCCCAGGGCCAGCCACGGCACAACAGGCACTGGAATTCTGAGCACCAGCCTTCTGGCTGATCCTCTACACTATACTGTTTGATCAGTGCATTTTATTCCTACTGAATTTCAAATTAATGCTATTACCTGGATTATTTAATAAAGAGAGTAACAAGAGGTTCCCTGCAGATCTTTTGTCTGTGCAGTGCTTTAAGATATGCAAAGAGTGACATAACCTTCGCAAAGATCCTTCTGTCTTGGCTTGGAACAGGAAAGTGGGGTGGAGGCTGATTTTGAGTCACTTGCAAAGGCTAGAAATGCAGAGCTGTGAGTTATGGGGGATTTAGCTAATTAATTGGTAGTGCCTGGCCGTCAGCTGGCAGATAAAACACTGACTACAAATGCAAGTTACTTGGAAGGAATGATTAAACAGCAAGGGATAATGCATCCTGATGGGCAGCACTCACATCACCTGTGTACTTCTCTTCTGGACTTTGATAGGAAAATGCTTTTAGCAATGGGAAGAAGAAATCTTTCTCCATAGTGCCACTCCATTAGGACACTGTTACTTCCCTACAGCAAGTAGAATAATTTGAGTAATCTCAGATTATTTCTCTGTCTTTTGCTTTCAGTAATGCCAATGTCAAGTCTAAAAGACATAGTTGGATCCCTTGATTTTACAGGTTTTGACTGGAAAGTTATTGTATATAATTCAGGGTGGGTGTAAGACCTCCAAGGTTAATGTATCAGGTCTATATTTGTACCTATAATTAACAAGCTTTATTTTTTTTCTGCAGTTAAGACGAAAGAATAGCAATAGATCTGTATTTTTTGGCACATGACCAGTGAGCTACCATATACCATAGCCACTGATGCTTTTCTAGCAGACCTGAAAAATCTGCACCTGGATGCTTTGAGTACTTGATTCTCCAAAAGCTCATGGCCTTTTAGAAATAATCTGATTTGTACTAGCTCATCAACAGAGGAAATGGACAGCAAAACAAGTACCTTTGCACAGACGTTCAATTGCTTTCACTGCTGTTCCAAGGACTTTAATTACAACAGCGTCACTGAGGGTATAATGAAGCCTGAGTAACAAAGTTTAAACATTCTGATGCTATCTATAAACTTCAGTATGGAAAAAGCAGATAAAAATGGTTCTCATTTCATCTGGAAAAGCTTATATAGACATAATTGCATTGCAGCATTGAGAATGGATTTTAATACCAGTCACTGCCGAAAGGATTTTTAACTAGTTGTGTATTTTATAGAGCATTGTGTAGCTACCCATGGTTTATAGCCTGAGTAATGTTATCTATGCTGCTGAGCTTTCAGAAAAGGCTTCAAAAAGATGCCCTGCAATCCAGCTTTAATCAGATTTATTGCATGACCTTCCCCAAATCTCTCAACTGCTGCTCATAACACCACCTCTGGAACAGGAGCAGTGGCCTCACTTAGCCTCTCTTCCCCCACAAGACTATGAAGCTGAGTGACACTTGCTTTGGTTTCCTAACTCGTGGAAGGGGAAAGCATGGGAATGCCTAGGCTAGCCTGAGATCATATGATACCTTTCAATAATGCAGGAAGTTGCCTCGTGGCTGATGGAAGAGGAGTAGGTTTGCCAGTCTCCATTTGGCAGTTCTCGCACTTGGACTGTAAAATACCGTATTGGTGAAGATCCATCACTTCCAGGGACCCACGTCAACAGCAGGCTCCGTGATGTCACATCACCCTGGGGAGTCATCAGCTGCCTGGGAGGTGCTGGTCGTTCTGCAAGCAAACCACAGTTTGGTGCTGCTTTGAGAGGAAATCCAAGCTAACATAAAACATGACAGCCTGATCAGATTTTCATAGTGGTAACGCCACAGGACACTGAACTGCTGGATTTGCCCAAAGTATAAGAGCCATCCCACTCCTTAACTTTCTATTGCAAAGAGCAGTAAAACTGATTCTGCATAAAAGGTTTCCATTGAATATACACGTTCCTAGAAACAGACCTCAAACTTGGTCTAAGCCTGGCAGGTTAAGGAAGAATCACTAGGACCAGCAGCCAAGCAAACCAAGGAAACCTCTATTTAAACTCGGCTATGCTTGTACTGCGATTCTCTTTTGACCTAATTTACCTGTAAGTTGGTTCACTTTTTAACCTGTGCTTACTACTTTTTTAACTACTTACTATTTGGTACCATGGGACTATGTTTTCCCTCTGTTATGCAGCATCCTTTTCCACCAGCTGCTCCCCAGTTGAGGTATGAGGAAGAGGAAGAGGAAGAGATGAGCTGGAACAGGCTGCTGTGTAGCAGACTCCAAGTGCATGACTTACATCTGATACTGAATTCCTGCACCAGCTCACTCTGGAAAGGAACTGGGAACCATCAGCAGCTCCTGCTGCTGCTGATTCCAAACCCAAGCTTAGATATGATGCAGAGCTGGGGCTTGATCATCTGCTGCAGTTCACTTCCAGACCTCCCCAGTTCTTCTCTTCATACCCACTAACCTTGAACCAGCAAAGGCAAACCAGCCAGTGCCAATGCTAAAAGAGATCTCTCCAGAGTAATTACCCATACACCTTTTAGATGAGGCAGGGAATGGTAATGCAGGTGTAAGCATGCCAGTCCCCAACTGCTCCAATATAGATCTCCTTTCCCGTCACTGTGTCTCCGCACTCCATCGATTTCAATAGAGAAACTCTATAGAGTGAGGAATAATTGTTTAATTGTTTATCATGAAGATTATTGATTCTGATTAAAATGTGTGGCATGTAATAAAGCAGGAATTGATTGGAGACACCACAGTGACTTGCATTTGAGAAGCAATGCAATTCAACTTCATCAGCACTTGTTTCCATAAACACACCTCTGCCTGCCCAATTCCTCCCAGCGCCAGCATGGCGAGCACTTCATTTCCCTGCCATCCCCTAAAACCATTTCCTGTATGTTTTGGCATTTCTCTGAAGCACGCTTCTTGCTGACCTCAGTGCCCAAACACTTGTAAACTATTAGCTGGAGGAAGCCCTCTGTGCCAGCAGCCTGTGAGCCAGAGTACAATGCAAAAGGTCAATGCCTTACACTGGCAGGCTGAGACAGGTATTCAGGGTTACTCTATCAGAGGAAGCAAGTGTCGTGCAGGGATTTAATACTCTCTGCTGATAAGCTTTAACCAGCTTGCAGTTTTGGGCAGGTCAGATCTTGCAGTCAGCCTCCCATGACTGGGTTTCCTTCTGCTGCTAATGGGAGATTTTAAAATCTCATGTGTTGCAAGATATACTACCTGACTTTTTGTACAGATCCGTTTGTATAAGGAGTCTATTTATGGGAGTTTAGCCACAAGCAAGTGCTAAGGTGAGATCTTTGTGCAGGAATGTAAGGCCAGGCCATATGACTCAATGGACTACTTTTAATTTCTCACTACATTTACATTTTCTGATTCTGATCTGCCCTGATCACTGGTGTTAACAATTGTGGAGGGCATCACACCACTGCATAGATTCAAAGCACTACAGAACCTCAGGAGAATACAGCTACAATGCAACTTGGGATCTATAAATCACAGGTATCATTGCAAAATGTAAAGATCCATATTGAGATTATCCAAGGAATTTCTAATGAAAAGAGTGACTGATCTTGCTAATTTTCAGGGGAATTTCTGTGACTGCCATCAAGGACTATAAGGATATTAAATGCATTTTTATTAATGGAAATAAAATATTTTTTCACTGTAGAGTATTTATTGCCTTATATACAAATTTCAGGTTGGTTTGTTTGTTTAGTTGTTGGCAGAATAGCTGCACTGGATAAATTTCTTTATCATCCACATATCATTCTTGCTGACGTGAGATTGCACATTCTTCTCTCTACGCTTTACATATGGGATCACTTCAGTTAACTCTCAGTGCCTTGGGACTTGGTTCTATAGCATGCAAAGAGACACAGCAGAGCCATCCATCAAACAGAGAAAGTGTTCATTTTATACTGTGACTTGTCTGTTCAAGATAGCCCTAAAGCACTGATAGCAACAAGGGATCATTGTTCCCACAGCGGAGCTGGAAGTTCTGCCTTGAGCTACTGTGTATCCAGCAACAGCTTTAGCATGGTCTGAGAAATGTAAGCACACTTTATTGAAAAGGAAAGGCTCTGAGCTCTGAGTGCTCACATTATTGGCATGGTGGATCATTTTTGAAACTTTCACATACCGGACTTTAAACTTTGACAGCAATCAAAGACAACAGTGGAAGAAGCTTTGAGCTGAGAAATCTCTTTGATGGACAGTGTCTTCAGCAGGGGCAGTTTAAGTTTCCTAATACAGTCGCAGAGGTTCTTTCTCTGAGGACTGCACTGTTATGCACTGGAGAGGCTGCACATGACCTGGAGAACTGTGCCACTGGGAATTTTAACACCAACCTCACAGGCCAGAAGCAGCTGAATTGCTCCCCACAGCTCTTCGCTGCTGGTGGTTGAACACCAGGACAATATCTTCTCTTTTAGAAGAGTTATAGGAAAATAATAAGGAAGATATAGTGGGCAAATAGCATGGGAAATCCTTATTCTTGCTCTAAGTGACTTGCAAGGTGTAGAAAGGACTTAATGCAAGAATTTGCTAAGTAAGCACACTCTAAGAACTAAAACTAAATACAATTGGTTGTATTACAGAGCAAGGCTTGGGCAAAAGCCAAGACCAGGCACATAAGCATGTGCAAAAGTGGTAACAATAGTTGAAAGACATCAATGGAAATCTGCCCTAGTTACCTGTTGAAGTGTGCTTCTCGCTGAACTGTGACTTTTATAAATCTCAGAAGTTGCATGGTTCTAATTTTTGAGGAAGTTTTCTTAAAGATCAATATCAAACAGTGCAATGGGTCAGGGTGGCAAAAAATCCAGTGATGCACAAGGGAGTTATGCTGACATATGGTACAAGACCAGAAGAAAACCCACATTCATATTCTCTACCAATATATTCTCTTTCAACACTGAATTCTAAAAAATAGTAATGCTCATGCAGAGGTAGAAAATGCATTTTTTTCTAACTGGAAGTTCTAGAGATCTGTTTAAGAACGCAGAATGGAACAGTTACTTGAGCCAAAGCATTAGAAACAATAATGATGCAGAGTGGATTCTGCAATACTTTATGTCTCTCACATTTTGATACGTTTGGTATCTAAGCATCTGGCTTCATTTATACACGTGTAACTCTTGCTTTCTTCAAGTAAGTTCCCACAGAATAGAATTTGATCAGAGATTCAGAATGCAAATAACCATTTTATGGCTGATACAAGACAGAGAAAAATTCTGGGCAACCCAGTTGCAAACACTCTGCTTGAATGTGCAGCAGAGAAAGGCCAAAGTGATTACTGACACGTTAGGTCAGGACTGACCTTACATGGAGGAGCTGTGGAGAAATTCTGCAACATCACCTCTCATTTTGCATTCCCTAATCAATATAATTCATCCATCACTTACTTTAAGATTTCAATCTTTCTAGAAAATGAGAGAGTGGAAAAAAAATCTGACTTCAGAAGAAGGCTGCATATGGCCAATATAGCAGCTGATGGAAAAATCAATCTCCAACAGCCCGGCAGGTTAGAAGAACTGTGCCTCATAAAAGTCTGTCTTGCTCACCAGGTTTCTCAAATCATGATGTTGCTATGGTTTGGGGCAGGTTTATGGGGTGAGAAGGAGGAGGTGTACAGGCTGTAGCCTGTTATTAAAATTCCCGTAAGTGCAGCCCAGGCTCCAAGGCATGCAAGAGAGAAAGTACTCCAACCTGTGGTTGCAAGCATTACCTCTTTTTTCTGTTGTGATCACTGTGGCTTCCAGAGGCTCCCCCCAGCCCTGCCTGGTCTTGGCAGATGTCCGAAAGATGTATGCTGACTCAGGGGTGAGATCCGTAGCAGTGAACTGCCTGACTGTAGAGCCAACTTCCACCGTTGTGAACTTGTTCGGGCTGCTGCTGGCCAGACGGTAGGCAATCTGATACCCTGAAATCACAGCAGCAACAGGAGAGAGAAAAAGAGTTAGAATTTTTTTCCTAGCAGGGACAAAAGAGCATCAAAACTATTAGTTTATGATAATTACTTGTTTATCTGATACCAAAGTAATTTACTTCCTTTAGTGTTATAAAACTCTGCTCTATGGCAGCTCTCCCCCCAGCCTGACGCCATATATTAAGAGGGGAATCACATAGTGACACATAAAGGTCTACTGAATATTATCTGCCATGAAACTGATTCCACTTTCCATCCTTTATACCAACAAGATACAAAACCAGCTTAATCTATCCTGAGCTTACTGGTAGCATTCTGAGAAGGCAAAGGACCAAACTGAGTTCATGCAATTAATCTCACCTGGTTAAGCCATTTCAAGACAAGACTCTGTTTCAGCTTTCCACCCAAGCACACCTGTGTATGTGCAAGCACACATGCTTACATACTGTTCCACCCTCTCACAGGCTCAAACTGAAGGTTTGTCAGCTGCAGAGCAGTTGGTTTGCCTAAACCATGCAGCCCCCACAGTGCTCAAGTAAAGGTTTGCTCCTGCTTTTAGCGCTTGTCTTTTTCTCAGCTCTCCCACACCCCCGTATCTGCACAGGGAGTGCCAGAACTGCCAACAAAAGCATTCTTCTTCTGTCATTCCACATTGCTGCCTCTGCCCGCAGCCCAAGGAAGAAGCCTGCAAGCTGTGAAGTCCTGCTTCAACCAGGCAGCACTTAATAATCAATTTTGTTGATGCCTGTAAGTGATAACCCCCATTCCAACCTGCCTGATAATTAGGCCTTCACAGTTTAGGCTGTATTATTAATGATCCAACAGTGCAAAGGAGGGTTTCCATAGTTCTCACGCATCACTAGCAACAACTGTCCCCCAAAGAGAAGGGGGCATTGAATATTGAAAGCTGCCAAATGTTCAAACCCATTCTGCAAACCCAGCAATTGAATCAGGCTCTCACTTCTGGACCTCAATGGTAACTTTCAGTCCAGCTGCTGACTTCCAAAACCAATTAATACCAGAACTGGTGTGGGGCTTTTATTGCCCAAGCTGAATACAGCTGTACGATTAAACGCTTCATGGAATTAAACAGGGCAGAGGGCAGCCAACAAATCCAAATCAAACCAGCTGAAAACAAAACAGTCATGACATGATTCTGCCAACCCTCTGCTCATCTTCTGAATGAGAAAGGGGTCTGCAGCATCTGAGACCATCTATTTCTCCTGAAATTAATATCCCAGCTAGAGTCTGAACTCCCACCACATTTTGGCTGTAACAAGAACAAGGACAGCCAAACCTGGTGTGCTTCATTTGTGAAGGTCAGTGCATGAAAAATGTGATTTTTATCTCACCTGTGGCTATTACACAAAATCAATGACATTTGTTTCCCCACTGTGAATACACAACAATTGCCACATGCCTACTCACAGACAAAGCATGGAGTTCCAGTGCTCTCCTGAATGAATGCCATACTTGCATGGGGTGCACACTGTCACAAACAGTAGAATTTAATTGGGATACAGATGGTATTAATTTTGGTGTGCTGACTCTTACAGAGCCATGGATAATGCACCAGTGTTTCCCTGTCCTCTTTTCTTTGGCAGCTGCTAGAAGATGTGGAGCAACAGCCATAGCTGCCTCACATGGAACAAATTTGATGGCACTGACGCCTCAAAGAGTGACTTGGCTTTTCCAAGCACCTGCAGCTTCAGCCTGAGCTCTCCCAGGCTGCACCTACAAACAGGTTTGGGTAAAGAGCTGATTCACTGCAGTGCCTTAACAGGCTGTGGGCACCCATGTTTGAAAAGGGGCATCAGTAGTGAAAGGCTCCCAGCATCCACACAGATTCACCTTGTGCTGCCTGTGGTACTCACACACCCCATAGTAACTGCTCTGTCAGGCATATTCCTACAGCAATATCTCCACAGATGGGTGGATAGCATTAACTGCTTAAAGGGCTGGAAAGAATGTCCTATGAAGAGAAGTTAAGGACTTTGGGCTGGTCTGGTTTGGAGATAAAAGAAAATGAGAGGTGATCTCATCACTCTCCACAGCTTCATGAGGAGGGGAAGCAGAGAGGAAGATGCTGATCTCCTCTCCCTGCTTGCTATCCAGTGATACGACGTGTAGGAATGGTTCAAAGCTGCACCATGGGAGGTTTAGACTCAACATTAAGAAGCATTTCTTTACTGAGAGGGTGAACAAACATTGGAACAGGTTTCCCAGGGAGGTAGTCGATGCCCCAGGCCTGTCAGTGTTTAAGAGGCATATGGACAATGCCCTTAACAACATGTTTTAAGTTTCGGTCAGCCCTGGAGTGGTCAGGCAGTGGGAGTGGATGATCACTGTAGGTCCCTTCCAACTGAAATAGTCTATTCTGTTCTACTAGCTAAAAAGTGGCCTAATTTTTCAGTTCCTGAGTGTGCTCAGATCCCAGCGAAGTCTCGGGGTCTTACATTTTGAACATTTCTTATACTCACCTTTAAACTACTTTCTTTTATCCAAGACACCATCTCTCCCATTACTGACCCAATATATCTCACCAAACTATTTCTGTACCTCAATATATAATATTTTGATCATTTTGAACAGATAGCAAAGGGCAGAAAGAACTGATATACAAGGATTATTTTGTTTATACAGATGGGAAGAATGCAGGAGTGGAAAGCCTGGTGTAGGATCTTTATAAGGGGGAAAAAGTCAAAGAAAAGCACTGGGGAGATTTTTACAGCAGCAGGGAAGATGAAGGAAGAAGCAACCAAGATGGCTAAAGAAGTTTGATAAAGGGACATAAGACAGAAAGAATAAGACCTGGAGGGAAATAGAGAATATTAAAAGAATAGAAAAATTGATTTATCTGGTTATTAAAAGATAAGTCTGATATCTGGGACATATCCTTGTTGAGCAATTTCCTCACTTTTCTAAACCTCTTAAAATACAAAGTGTAGTTAAAATGTAAAGAGGGAATAGAAAGATAACTATTTATTGCTACTGGTGGTACTCATGCTGGAAAGCCAATTACAAACATGCTCAGATTAGGCAAAGCAACACATACATATCTAGGCCATTATAATAACTTACACAAGAGTGGATCCTTGGCTAGTGTAAAAACTAATTTAGCCATGAGAAAGAAGAAATCACTTGTTACAGCCTGTCTCTGACATGCTCTGCAAACTGCCTTTCAATGCATCCCTGTGAAAAACATATCAGCCCTCACTGTCCTCTCCTATATCTGCCGTGTTGGCTGACAGTTTGGGTAAACATCTCTTTTCCAGGATATCTCAGGCAGAGTTTACACAACCAGAGCCATCACCTTTACAGATGCCTTCAGAATCTCAACACTTCCCTTGCCTGTATTCAAAGGCACATACCCAACCTTGGCACCTGAACTCAGCTGGCTTTTATTGCTACCTACAGCCCACCTGAGAGATACCCTCTATCTTCATTCTGACCCCTTACATCGCCTTCTCCTATTAGACAATTTGGGACAGCCAGGACACACACTAGCATCAAAGGCATCGCTTTTCTATGAGTGATACGGAAGACACAGTATTTAAACTACAGCTTGGATGATAATTAGGGCTAATGTAAGATCAAAAAGATAAAATTATTAAGTTGATGAATTTCAGCAACAAGGGAATGGAGAAGAAAGGAAATGTTAAGTGAAATCAAAAGGTAAATCAATAAAGGTAAATGGAAAGTGTTCAAAGAGAAATTAATGTATGCTCGAGGGCTATGAGAGGCAATAACTGCAATTGCTGCAACAGAGGAATAAGGAAGCCTCTTTCCCTTACTAGATTATGACAATAAGATGTCACAGGTATTTTAGATTTAAAAAATTAATAAAATCAAAGGTTATGGA
The DNA here is from genome assembly GCA_024733675.1 of Psilopsiagon aymara. NCBI lineage: Eukaryota > Metazoa > Chordata > Aves > Psittaciformes > Psittacidae > Psilopsiagon > Psilopsiagon aymara. Next base: position 1,335 of record JANRGW010018897.1, on the reverse strand, counting down.
TGGAAATAAAATCTTTGAAAGATGATCAGATCTTTTGGGGGAAAAGAGTATCTTACAGAACACAAAGTATCTGGATGGTCTATCAGAAGAATTCATATTGTTTCGTTTATTTTCCTTTCTCCCCCCCAGCATTAGATCCCAAATCTCTTCAGCTACTGGGAGTTCTGCCATTCACCAGGCAACAACAGTATTAAAAAAAAAAGCCCTGAACTCTTCAGGAGTTTATTTATTCATTGAAACTTGGCTTATTTTTTGCATTAGCATCTTCTTAAGTATTTTTTGCACAACTGCAAGCAGTTTCATGAGCTATGCTTTCTGAACTCAATAAATGGCAACAGTCTGAAATGCCTGTTAAATGTTAGGTCACTGTAACACAACCAGTAGATTCCCCAAAGCAAACAGGCAGGAAGACGACAACACACCATGAATATAAAAAAGCTTTCAAGCTCATCACCATACAAAGCCCTTCAGAACTGACAGCACCCATTCATGCAGGCCATGGTGCGAGCAGAGATACAAACACTTATTAATTTGTCACAGAACTTAGGGAAAGCTAAATAATATTGGGAGGTGATGCTCTGCCCAGTGGAGCAGCAATCCAGTGTGTTGATTTTACTGCTTATCTGTTTAAGGGCCAGCGGGTGTGCAAATGCAGTCTAGGATCAAAATATGAATTTGCAAATATGGATTACATTCAATTTCATTCTAATTCTCAGTGGAGTTCTTACACTCTTGCAATAAGCTTCAGGTAAACACTAAATACAAGGATACCATGAGGAATACTAACCAGGGCCTGGAAGGAATCAGACTGAGCTCTTGTTTTTAGGGGAAGATCATAGCTAGAAGTGAACGTATCACATTAATTCATCTTTTTTCTTTAATAGTATTTGAAGGAAGTAGGTTGGGTGTTAACCGAACTGAGTGTAGAGAAGAAGAGGGAGTGAAGCCCCAGTCTAATATTCCCCAAAGGATTAATGATAATACCTAGCAGTCTTCCACAGTAAAATGCTTAAACAAACAAACAAGTAGTTTTCCCTCTTGTTGCCTTGCCAGTATTTTCATCCTGCTAATCTTTCTCTGAAATGCTAGAACATGTTTTGATATAGATTACAAAGATGTTAGCTGCAAAGGTGTTTGTATGCTCAGAGGACAAAGCTAGAAGAGCAGGAACATTAGTTCAAAGGTTTTGAGTGAAAGTTGCTCTTGCAAAGCAAGTGTTTTTTCTTTCCAACCCCACTGGTGAATAAAAGGGCACTGCACAAAATTATGTTAACTTATTTTTTTCAACAGCTCTACCTCAGTGCACTTGACTGGGGGGGGGGGGGGGGGGGGGGG